>JBANCZ010001938.1:0-18282 GCA_037040025.1 Sphaerogastrella javana | reverse complement strand
GTGTGTGTGTGTGTGTATCTATTACCACACATATTACGCATACGTGTGAGCTGGGCTAGGCCATACCCTTGCGATTTAACCAGCTCATCAAATGGCCAGAGCACACACACACACACACACACTCTCTCACACATATACTCACACATACACTCACACTCACACATACACTCACACTCATACTCACACTCACACACACACGCACGTACGGCTGCATTGGCTGCTTTAAGGCTTATGGCCTGAATGAAGCGATTATCGCATCTTTGTCAATGTTGGCGCAGCCAGTGAAGTGAAGCGAGCCATGGCAAACAACAACAACAATAACAATAACAACAACAACAACAACAAGCAAAACAAAAACGTCAGCCCACCTGTATATCCTTTACCCCCTTACCCTCTCCCTCTTGCAACTCTAGGCTTATTTATAAAGGTAAGAGGCATGCTGTATATATGCACACACACACATATAAATGTATATATATACGTATATATACATATATGTGTGTGTATGTGTATGTGTATGTGTGTAAAGCTTCATAAACTTTGTGGTAAATGCCGCCTTGGCTATATAGTAAGCACACATCCCACTGCAAAAAGGATGTGATGTCATGGCATCTCCCATCTCCCATGGCAACACTGAAAAGCTTTTTGCGCCCAAGGAGCCAGAACGTTGACAGCATTGATGAGATTCCCGTATTCACGTTTAGCTAACTCTATGCACACTTGTATAGCTCCCCCTCTACCCCTTTCCCTTATTTCCCGTGCGCCACTGCCTAGACTCATTACTCCAGTATTGTTCTATCTGTGCTGCTTTGCATTTTTAATTCAATTCAATTCAATGGCTGCATGTAATTAAGTCGTGTGATTATGCGAAAAAAAAAAACAGAGTAAAAAGAAGACTGAAAAATGAGCTGCAATGCATCGAACATGTCTGTGCATGTTCTTGAATAGAGAGAATCAAAGATTTCTAAAAATAGCATACGCTTTAATTTGATTTACGTTTTCGTATAGCACAGAGTAAAGAGCAAACAAGTGATTAAGAGAGGAGAGAGTGAAAATAATGAACTGCATATGATTACAAAATCATGACATGATTTGCTGTTGTGAAAGAGAGAGACAGAAAGACAGAGATAGAGAGAGAGAGAGAGAGAGAGAGAGAGAGAGAGAGACTGCGATCTGTGTACATCACTGCATAGAAAAGAGAGCAAACGAAGACGATGGAGAGCCGACAGACATTGCACGGTCACGAATGTGAAGAAGTGCAAGAGGGCAGCGATGCTTACTACGCAGTTGTAAATAGTCTTAGGGAGAGGACGCGACTAAAGCTTTCGTTTTGCTGAGCTGAAGTAAGCTCAAGAGAGCGAACACAAAAGAGTGAGCGCTACGCCGACGCAGCAGTCGATGAACATTGCACTCAAAGCTTTCGAGCGTATGACCATGTCAGGTGAAAGAGAGAGAGACAGAGAGAATAAGGGTGCGTACTGCGCAGTTGCAGAGGACGCGACTACGACGCTGCTCTATGCAGATCAATGATTGATTTGCCGAGCACAGTTTAGTATAAATTTGGCGCTGACGCGACAAGGTTGTGCGCGAGCTGAAAAAGTGGCGCCTTATAAATTCTTAAATAACGAAATGTGTTTCTTACGTCATCGGCGTGAAAAAGAATTCGAATTGTTAATTTTCAATTAAATCCACAAAAAATATATGTACCTTATGCTAATAACCAAAAGCGCAGCTGTGCTGATATTCATTTTCTTTTTACCTTTATATTAAAAAATAAATAAATACTCCACAGTTGTGTTATATGTAAATTGAAAAAAATAATTGCCAAATTCAGTACATAATTAGCATATAATTTAATGGTGGGGTATTAAATGATATTTATGTGTACGCTATAAAAAATAATAAAGTGTGACATAAGTCAATACGGTTTAAGTGGCTGCACGAAAGAGAAGAGAAGCAACAGCAGGAACAGTAGACGAAGAAGAGAAAGAAAAAGAAGAAGAAGAAGAGGAAGAAGAAGAAGAAGAGGAAGAAGAAAAAGAGGAAGAAGCTCAACAAACTGTTGAATGTGAAACACCTGACGCTTTAAGCCAGGCCAATTTGCATAAGACCTGGAAAAATGGTGAATGCCAATGCCCCTTCGGTGAGTAGCATGCCACATTTTCTTACGCACACACACACACAAACCACACTCATACACACTCAAACACTCATACACTCAAAACAACACTCACATATACATAAACAAAAGTTGTATTTTTGCTCTCACATATCGATGTATGCGGATTTGGTTTGAACAGGCTGCATTTATGTGATTGCAATTCTTGCAAACTGAAACCCACACATACACTTAAACACACACACATACACAGACATATATATATATATATATACACACACCTACACATAGAGTTTTATTGTTGACATTGGCGTAGGATCTACATCTAATACACTCAAAGTGCTGGGAATTATAGAGAGGGTTGGGTATATAGAGTACCAAGTGCAAGCCAAAGGCAAACATTTAGAGCTAGAGATACTATATAAAGAATAGAATAGAACAAATATTTATAAAAAATATACAAAATGTATAGAATATTTAAAAAAATTTTATAAAATATATAAAATAAGTAAAATATTTGAAATATTTATAAAATATAAAATATGTTAAATATGTTTTATAAAATATATAAAAAAGTATGAGATATTTAAAATATATGAAATATATAAAATCTAGAAAATATATAAAAGATAAAAAATTATTAAAATATATATGAAAAATATAAATTATAAAAAATTAATAAAATATATTAAATAAATAGACTATATAAAAGGTATAATTCAAAACAAATGAAATTCTTGGTGGAAGATCCTATAAGCTGCATATATTGCCATTGAGAATAAATACAAGAATATTTAATAAATAACTATTAAATGTAATTATGATTATTATACCATAAATTCATACAACTCTATTCAAACTCTTAATAAAAGTTAAGTATAACAATTGCTGGAGTAGCCTCTACCTGATTCCACATGGAAAGTGGAGATCGAAAACTGTAAGGCGGAGATCTGAGAGCCGGCAGTCAACAATTGAAGTTATATTGCTCAATTTGGCTCTGGAAAGATTTCTATATATTTTTTTGCATATATGTATGTATAATTTTGTATAAGCTGACGCCCTGACTGCTATAATGCCATATGAAGTGGAAAAATAGCAAAACTTTTATTGAGCATACAGTCAGCGAATAAGACAGAGAGAGTGGGAGTTAGATAGAGATAGAAATAGAGAGATTAAGAGAGACAGAAAGATAGAGAAAAGTAGAGACAGAGATAAAGAAATTCCGACAAAATGCTGTGTGGAAGGATGCAGTTTTCCCCAATGTCATCTTGCCTCGATTGTCTTTAATTTGGCATATAAAGTATACATTATACACACTATACACTGCAAAATATTTGAAATTGCTAATGCAAAAATGTTTGTTCCTTAGTTTTTTTGGTTCTTTGGTTTAGATTGAGCTTTTCTGTACATAGTTGTTGTTGTTTTTTTGCTTTGGCAGAGGCCAAACAATTTCCATATGCAAGTCGAACAAAGCCACAAAGTGGACGGAGTAGTCATAGTCATAGTCCAAGTCATAGTCATGTTACTATAGTATAGTTTAGTCGATCGACCACCCAGAAGCCTGGGGTCAAGTCGAATTGGTGTAGTTTTGCTCTGTTTCGACCTCTGCTTCATCTTCTTCCTGCTACCCAATAAAAACTTTGAAGCATTTGCAAGCTGGAAAAACCGCAGAGAAGTTTTCTCAACTTTTGTGTGTGTGATTTGATTTTTTATTTTTATTTTCATTTTCATGAATATTACCCAATCAAACTCAATTGAATGCGAAGGCGTGCGTTAAAAGCTTTAAAAAACTATTTAAAAAACAATTTCAAACAAAATAAAACGAAAAAACCCTCAGCATAGAAATGACCCTTAAAAAAAGAGCAATTTTCAACATTGATTTAAAATTTTTTATTTTAGCAATTTAATAACGCAAACTTTTTGTGTGTATGTATTTACACTTCAAATAAAAGCTGTGCATTTCTCTCTTCCTCGCTTTTACAGCGAAAAAGGTTAATTGTTCATCCAAAATAAAAAAAAAAATAAATAAATATTCGCCTGAAAATCCAATCAGGCAAATAACAATAATAACATTAAAGACCAGCAAATCTTTTGTTGAGACCGTCTTTTTATGGCTTGCCTTTATATTGTATTTTATTAAATTTGCATTAGGATTTTTTGTTTGAATCCTAAATACAATATACTGCATTATATATATATATTGTATATATTCAGTGTTTTGTATATACATATTTATATATAGCTCGGCGACGTTTTAATAATATTCCGAGTTTTTTATATTCAATATTTTCATATTACGCAAATTCCTTGCGGTCTCAGCATCCATGCTCAAGCTCTCACTCTTTCTCACTTTCTCAGTCTCTCACTCTCTCAGTTTCTATCCCTCACTTTGTCTTCTCTTGCGGTAACCGCTTCTCCTCTCTCTCTCTCACTCTCGCTCTGTCTTTCTTTGTATCTTGGTTTGTTTGCATTTTTTATTGTTGTGCCTTCGGGTTACTCTTAATATTGTACAATATGCACAAGGTGGAAGCAGAGCATTAAGTGTGGGGCGTGGTGCGTGGGGCCTAAAGTGTGGGGCGTAACATCATTGGGGGGCGTAAAGCGAAAAGGTCGAAAGAAAATATGGCAAATGTTTTGCAGCTTACAGTTATTGTGTGGCTTAGCTAAACGAGTTGGTAATGCGAGAGTGCGAGAGACATCGAATGAGAGAGAGGAGGAACGACTGAGTGGGAGTACGGTCGTGATTTATGTTCTGCTAAAGAAAAGAAAAGCAACAAACGTTGCATGATGGATAAAGCCAAACAGCTGGGTAAACTCATCACAAATTTAAAACAAACAACAACAACAACTTGATGAAAGCGAAATAAGCACGATGCACCACAAAAGAAAGGTGCAGAAGAAACCACAATATCAACGAAGAAGAGCACACAGAGAACATACATTCATAAATTGTCGGCAACTATCGGATATAGTTGCACTCATGATGCTATCATAGCTATAGCTCAATGTGAACTAAGTGCTTGTTGCTCAGCTCATAAATTTGAGATTATGTACAGCCCGGTTGCTCTATAAATCAAACTGTGTCATCTGATTCTGGTTTATAGTCGAGTAGTTCGATTGAATTCTGATCGATAAAGTTCAAGATCGATTGGGCATCAGTTCAAAACAATTAACAGAGCTGTTAACAGAACTGGCTGCAGGGTTGTAAGCAGGGCTGTTTGCAGACTATTAGCAGAGGTATTAGTAAGGCTGTTACCAGAGGTTTAAGCAAAGCTGCTGGCAGAGCTCTACGGAGAGCTAATACTACCCGAGAGCCGTTAGCAGGACTATTAGTAAAGCTACCAGATCTGTTAGTAGAGATGTTAGCAGAGACGTTAGCAGAGCTGTTATCAGAGCTGTTATAAGAGCTGTTAGCAGAGATGAGATCAGAGCTGTTAGGACAGCTGTTAGCTGAACTGTTAGCTGAACTGTTAGCTGAGCTTTTAGCAGAGCAGTAACCGAGAGTTGTTATCAGGAAAGAGTTGTTTACAGATCAATTACTAGAAGAGTTGTTAGCAGAGAGCTGCTAGTAGGGTTGTTCATAGAGCTATTAGCATAGCCATTACTAAGGCTATTAGGGGAGCTAGAAGTAGGGCTGTTAGCAGAGATGTTAGCTGAGCTATTAGAAGAGCTATCAGCAAAGGTGCTAGTCTTTTATCTGCTAGTCTAAGCATTTCCATTGATCCAATTGTATATAATCAGTTTGGTAATACCATTTAGTGCTGCTAAGCTCTCAATTGTTAATACATACTAATATTTTAGGGAATTTATGTGAACAATTTAACATGCGATTGAGACGAATGTAGAAGCCTTTGCTGCCACATTTAATGATTCGAGCGCTTAACACCGTTTCGGTGCGAGCCATAAATAATGAATATCATAATTAAGTAGATGCCGTGGATTTCGCATTAAATAATAATTAGTGACGCTCTCTTAGGCCGCAAACAGCAGCCAATTAAATTTATGACAATTGCACAAACGATTTAACACTGTGAATTGTGAATTGTACATTTGTTGTAAATGAGATGCTCCAGCTCCTTATTATATATTATTTAAACAATTAATTTCGTTTTGTCAGAGAGTTATGGCTTGCTATGGAAAACGGAAAAGTAAAGTTCATATGAAATACAATTAATATTTTCGCAAAACTGAAATTGATTTATAATTTCTATAGCCTTAATAGAGCTACATACTACAGCATTGTTTTTAGTCATAAATAACATAGTTTACAGTACATGACAATGTGCGTACTAGTGCAACCTTTTTAAACTCAAAAATAGAAAAAAGGGTCTATCAGCTTTGTGCGAGGTGTGGGATCTAATAAACTATATTAGCTATATCATACATATTTGGCATTCGTTTGGCTATAGTTATAAGGAGTTCATGTTGGTGGGTCTTCACTATCGGGCACCCTCCCTACTCTTAATTTTGTATCCATAGTTTTTGTTCAGGTTCGCGGTCAGCCAAAACTGACAAAAACACTTGCCATACATGTCAAAAACAAGAGCTAAAATACTTAAAAAAAATCGAGAACACAGAACTAAAAACCAATTCAACTAGCAACATTTCGTCGTTCGTTTGCTTTTTTTTCTATAAAATTCGATTGTGGTTGAACTAAAATATATTTTCTGTTGGTTTTTTTTTTGTTGATGTTTTTGGTTTTTTTGTTGACCATCAACGGAACTGCGTGAATTGTGGCCAATAATAAAATGGTGCTAGTTTAAATTCGATTGGTTTTCGTTCTGTTGGCACACTTTGCACGTTTTTAATATATATAGCATAATACATACATAGTATATAGTACCATAGATAGAGATATGAAATTGTAATTCAGTTCGCAGAGTTGGCATATCATTGGTCATTGATCTGACCGCAAATCGTGTCATATGATATTGATATTGTCATAAGGTTAACAATGTGCATAGTTTCATTTGCAATTGCAGCAAATAATTCAATTAGTTTATACACATTCATATATATATATATATATTTTCACAACAATTTGATTATTATAGACCTTTCTGTAGTTCTATGACTGCACAAATTTAATTCAATTTTATTACCAAGTGGAATTTAAAAAAAATTTTTTTTTTTGCATATTTAACAGATAATAAAAGTTAATGCTTAATTGACATTTATGCTGCATCGTTAATATAGTAATAAATTTCTACCGTTACTCTCTTTAATACACAATTCAATATAAAATAATTTGAATTGTGTAATTTTGCTAGATAGAGATAATAATTTAATTGGAATTTTCACTTCTTTTTAAATATTTTGAAAATTATGTAATTTTGCTCCAAGAACCAAAATAGTTTAGTGAAATATTTGTATATATTTTTCTAAAATATTGTTTTTTTAATATTATTTTTTTTTTAATATTTTTTATTGTATTATAATATAACATATTTGCTTCAACAGATTAAACAATTTTAAGCTCAGCTCTGCTTTACATTTCTCTCTCTCTATCTCTTTCCCGTTCTTCTTTCTCTCTCTTTCTTTACCTGCATCTCCCACAGCGTGCTTTTAAACCATATGTCAGCACCAGCCCCACTGACCCGTACTGCCCTTCCCCCTCCCCCATCCCCCACCCCTCATAGCATTCCATTCCATGGAGTTGCATTATTTGACCAAAAACAATGCACGTTTTGCCTGTCTGCTGCACTCACATTCACAAACAAGCACTCACACAGAGAGCATAAATGAGTGTGAGTCTCAGACACTTTGCTTACACACTCACACTCACACTCACACTCACATACTCATATATTCACTTTTGTTGTTGTTGCTGCGGTAATGTAAAATGCAAATGACACACCATTATCACCAACAACAATTACAATAATAAGAAAAGGAGAGAAAGAGAGGAAGAGAGATAGAGAGAGAGAGAGAGATAGGGGGAAAGAGAGAATGAAAAAGAAAAGGAGAAAATGAGAGAATCAGAGCAGAAGATTGTGAAGATTGCGAATTCTGAGTGTAAAGTGTAAGATGTAAGTTAAGTTTCTGTTTTCTTTTTGTTTTTTGTTTTTTTTGTTAGCTCTAATGGCTTTTAATTGTTTTATAAATTTCCAAAAGAAATCTGCTCTCACACTCACTGGAAATGAATACCTACATAGGGGGCTCAAAGATTGAACTACAGTACGAGTATACGGATTAAAATGCCTTCCATGCTCATAGAGTGAGTGCATTGCACCAAAAGACGACTCGATTTTGCACTATATAGAGCAAACAGTGGGTGCCGTTTGTGCTGACATTTATTACAGCATTTTCCAGAGGCTACCCCCCGAACCACGCCCCCCTCATTTATAAGGCATAGCAAATGCAATTAGTTGGAGATGTTTATGGGAGGTCAGCAAAGCAGATTATGGTATTCTGGAGAGAGAAAGAGAGAGAGAGAGAGCGAAGAAAAACTCGGCATAGTGGGTCAAGTAGTAGCAAAGAAGAAAATCGTACGGAAATACTTCTAATTGGTGGTTCGAATTAAAACCTATAGTATATATATGTATACGTTTATACGTATATATATTTAGCATTTTTATGCAAAATTCTTTTGCAAATTTGCAGTACGTAGAAACTGAAAATGAAAATGAAACTGAAAATGAAATCAAGCATTGCATAGCGTTTCAAATTGGTTTCTCTTTTGCACTGCTTTAACGACACTCTCTTAGCTCTGTGGCTCTCTTAAATGCGTGACTCTGCTCTTTGGGCTACGTGGAAATAAAACACCAAACAAATTGGCAAACACACATACACATGGCATAGTATAATACAAACACAAAATCCCCGTTGAGTAGGTCAAGATACTAACTCAATTTGTTTTCTGGCGAAACAAAATAAAAGTCTAAGCAAAAAGTTATCGCCCATTTGGCATAGACAAGAAAATATCATACAATTGCTGTGAATTCTTCGAAATATTTATTGGCATTGGACAGAGATTTCACAGTATATAGCATGTAGAAACTTAGGGGCACTATACGCTTAAAGTTCAGCAAAACATGAGAAGTTTTGAGCAGAGAATTCAGGGCCTCTGAGTATAAAACAAAGTGCTAAAGTTCAACAAACCGTACAAAGATTATTTCAATAGTTTCTGCACAGAATTTGTAGGGTCGTTAAAGGATTGTTAAAATATTCTAGAGGTATTGAATTTGTGGGTATGTGTATACCCTATAATTTCACAATCATTCATATGTGCCCCTAAACGATACTTCTAATTATATAATTCTCACAAAAGGCCGGAAAATATCGTAAGCTATATACTACCCCAGACGACCTTCGATATGTAGAATTTCGAAAATTTCCCATTGCACTGTAATATGTCCTATGACCATTGTTAGAATGGTATTATTGTAGTCGGGATGAAAATCGACGGTTCTAATAAATCGCCTTATTTTTGTTAAATTTAAACTCTGCACCTTTTCTAGAATATTTAGAACACACATGACAACCGTGAAAGAACATCAATGACACTGAGACACATTAGAAATTGACCACATTGGTTCGGTTCGTTGGATCATCATTATTCATAGGAAATTTCAATTCTGAAATCTGCCTGTAACTGCCATACAAAAGGATATATTATCTTCTTTAATTTCCTAGAGTTTCATTGTGATTTAATTAAAGTATTTCAAGATCTGCTTAATTTAATGCAGTTTAAACTTTTCAGCACGTTTACATTGCTCTGATTATTCCCCATGGTGTGTAAAGATTGTATACAGACTAGCCTGGCCTAGTGTTGTTAGTTTTCTTTGTTTTTTTGGACAAATTTTGATTTAGCCTGTTCATTTCCACTTCCTGTCACGTAATTTTTTGGACTGTGGTATGTTGTAATTACCGTTTGATGGCCAACTACTCAATGTTAATTGAAGTAATTTGCTGCCTAACTGTACGAGACTCAATGTCAACCAAATGAAACTCATTTGACTCATTTGATTCATTCGACTCATTTGACTATCGATTCGAATGTTTCCCAAAAGTGGACACCGACATCGTTTGTTCGATTCCCACGAGGACAATTCTAACGCTAATTGCAAACTTTTTGCCTTTAATATATATATATATATATGTTCTGAAAATTCGTTGCATTTGGTTTTAACAGCTTTGAATGGCTGACAGTAAAATAGACAGACAGCAGGAACAAAGAAACAAACAGCTGTCCAATGGACTGACTGACAGACATGCAGATTTTTTGAAGATAAAACTCTGCGAAAAAAATATGCGCATGATAAAAGAGAAAGCATATAGCCATATATAGAATATATAGAGATAGAGAGTGAGAGAGAAAGCATGCACATCTATTATGATTGTTTACCGCTGTCCCTCCCGGATATTTCACTCAAGTGGAATGTGGAAGGAAGGCAGGAAGGCAAGAAGGAAGCTGCAGGATGTAGCAGAGCAACTGCAGGCGACAAAAGTGCAGCTTATATATTTTTTCCTTTTCGCTTTTTAGAGCCGAAACAACAAGGATAGCGACAAATAATAACTTATGCTGAAAATCAAAAAAATAAAAGCAAACAAAAAAAAAAAAATAAAAATACAACAAGGAAATAAGGATATGTAGTGGTAGAGCATGAACGATGAAATGAAATATATCTGTATATCCGAGTATTTGAGTAACTGAGTATCTCAGTATCTGAGTATCCGAGTATCTGAGCATCTGAGTAACTGGGTAACTGAGTATCTGAGATGTTGCCTCGGCAGGCAGCTGCCACGAGAAGTTGTTTTGCATATTTCATGGGTACTCTGGTAGCAAAGAGGGAAAGAAATACAGATAGAGAGAGAGACAGAGAGAGAGAGAGAGAGAGAGAGAGAGAGAGAGAAAGAGAGAGAGAGAGAGAGAGAGAGAGAGAGGGTGGTGCGTGCTTGTGCAATTGCCCTGAACTTCAACATTAAGCTCATACAACATGCAGCCGATCTGAGGGGAATTCCATCTCAACTCGACAACTTATTTCTTTTTGGCCCCCAAAAAAACGCATATGTATATGCTGTACATACACACACACATGCATACATATAGATTGGGTATATGTGTGTGTGTGTGCAAACGAATGAATATCCGTGCCAGTACTCACTCACTCACTCGTTCAGTGTGCGCACTTCGTCAGTGTCTTTTGCCGTAATTTTGTTTGCTGTAACAGTTTAATCATCGGCATTACCGTGCATACTCATATACACATACACACCCAATACAATACTCACACTCACACTCACACACACATACACTCATGAGTAGCAGGAGCAGGACCAGAGTGAACACAATTCTGAGCATATGTCAGCATTATATATCGCGGTTATATGAGCGAAGCTCATGGGCTGCTTAAAAGAAACAAATATATATTATGTGTATTCCATCTATATATACATATATATATTCCAAAGGATCTCAGTTATAAAAACATTGGGGTTTCTATAACAGAAACACGTTCAACCCGAAATCACAGCGTAATCTTAGTCAGACATGCACTGGCACAAAAAACTTACTTGATTCAAATTGTATATAATATTATTAAACTATACCCCAAATTTCAAACAATCATGGTTTCTAAATAGATATATATATAAACATAATATATTATAATATATATAGATCAAGTTAACGAAAAAGACCTCTAGCTTTTCGTATATGAGTCTAAAAAAAGGACTTTACTCTCCTAAAAATTGATTAATTCTTCAAGCGACCCTCGGCACATTTGTGGCGTTACGCGTAGGAATAAATTAATAGTATTATTAATAAAATATGCAATGTGAAAATGTGTTAATATTGATGTCTGTGCATTTTTCGTAAGCCAACAATGAACACATTGAGAGAACCCTACCAGTTTCAATGGGAACTGCATTATTAAATTGGAGCAAACGCGAGGGAGTTGAAGGCAAATATTGAATAAGGCAACCATTCAAATAAGCAGGCCTATAATTAAAGTGAATATATTGGATAGTATAAGATATTGGTACCAGAGCATAGTGTTTAATATTTAACAGTTATTTAACTTGGTCGCAATTCACTTGAGAAATGGGCAATGTCAAAACTGATTTATATAGTCTCTCTTTTTACGTTCCATTTTGGTTGAACTGAACATATGTATGCATATATATATATGTATATGTGCATTCACAATTACATATATAATTTCATTCAGTGTAAGTCGGGTCTCTTGTGACGTGCACGACTTGACTCTGTGTGTGTGTATGTGTGTATTGTGTGTATGTTATGCGTGGCGTGTGTAATCAGTTTTAATGAAATGCAAACGTGGCGTATACGCAATGCAGCGCAATTTCAAGACAGATGATGAAATGTTATTTAACTCTTGGTAGCATGCTCGAAATATTGAGTAGATCAGGTACCGTTTCATCTGAATGCAGCACCCAAAATAAAACTGGGTTTAATCTCAGATAACCCGATACAAAGCGATTTAACTTGATCCTCCAGACGCTCAATTCCTCGGTTGAAAGAGAAATTTAAGATGCATGAGAGACAAATAGACAACAATTAAAGAAACAAAGAGACAAAGAGAGAGATAGAGAGAGAGAGAGATAGGGGAGAAGAGACAGATTCCTTCGTCCTGAATACAATTAAATTTCTATGTCAGAGTCGACTTAAAGCACAATTTATGCACAGGGAGACCTCTCTTTCTAGAGAGTAGCCGCAAATGGAATTGGCATGTCAGTAAGCCCAGTCAGTTGTCCTGTCAGGGAAACGAATTTGTGGTTTGGCGGGGTGTGTGGGGGTTCTGGGGGTATATACAGTCAGGCGTAATTCAATTAAATGATGACAAACAAATTGAGCTCAAGTTTTGTAGTCCAAGGCAATTCCCACACAATGCGCATAAATTGAGCAACCAACAACAAAAAAATACAATAATAAATGCTGAAAAGTCGTTTTTCTCTTCTATTTTTTAAGTGATCCAGCTAATAGGCTTAATAGAATTTAATAACAATAAGAAAAAAAAGACAAATTAATAAATTAACAAATTTGTAAATTAACAAATAATTTCAGCTTTAATTTAAACATTTATCAATCCTGATTAAGGCAATTTTAAATGCTTTAATATATAGGCATAATTTGTCATTGATACATAATTTAATAATTTATGTAACAGTGTATTAATTAACAAATACTATGGGCCATTTGAATAGAAGTTTTTGCATTCATTTACTCATCCAATCATTCACTTATACACTTTGAAATAAAAACACATTTTAAAAGCATCAAATTCCCACCCAAAACAGCCTAAAAATGCCAATAAAAACAAGTCTAAGCCAAAGAAAGTCAAGGAACTTTCTAGTGTTGCCTAACATAGAGAAGACTCAAGTGGTCACGCCCACTGCAGTGAATCCACCGCCCCCCACGGAAGTGTGTGCCTAGCTGGCTGATAAACTTCAGTCGACAGCAAAGGCACATGTTTGCTAAGTTTTCCTTGGTTTTGCTTGGTTTTTTTTTGACTGTCCATTAGAGGGCGTTGCGTCTTAGCCATGTTTACAAACACATTTTCTCACAGCCAAATAAGACACTTGAAGAGTGGGGAAAAGATAGAGAGAGTGGGATCGTAGGCCCGCTTGTTCGAATACATGCTCAAGGCTCATTTATTGTGTCCTGTCAGCGTCATTACCATTTTCATTTGTGAAAATGTGCACACGCCCCCTAGACAAGGCACAAAAGCTACATTTGTCTTGCTTCGAAGAAAAAAAAAACCAACATTTTCTATCTTTCTTTATATCGAAATAAAACAAATTGTGTAAATTTAAGTGACCTGCGTCTCACAGCCTCACTGAGTCTCCCAATCTTCCACTTTCTCTCTCTCTCTTTCCCTCTTAGTCTATAAATTTGTTGGCAAATTAATTTTATTTTCTATTCATCCATCTATTTTTTTTTTCGTAGACCAATCGAAATGCCATTTGTTACATTATGCTTTATTTATTTAGCTTTAAAAGTATTCGCTTTAATGCGGCGTATATTTAATAAATTTGACTGTGTTTATTGCACCCAAGCCACGCCCACAACATCTGTGAACGCCCCGCGGTGCGGAAACTCTTCCATGTGCGTAGTATAGTAATACAACTTAATTGCTATCGCTGTCGCTGTAGGAACACATGTGGGGCGTCATTAAAATCAAAGCCCAACCCTTAGGCTCTCTGCCATTGCAGCGGTTGCGCCTACCCCTTCACTACCCCCTCCCCCCATCAATCTTCTTCACCTCCTTCAGGACCTATGAATGTGGCACAGTTGATGGTCTGCACGGTTGCACGCGGACCCTGTTGATATTGACTGTGGCTGCCGCTGTGACAACACATTTGTCATATGTAAAGCGAATGATAAACGTTCCGTCGGTCAATCCAGACCGTTCAGTCTGTCTGTTCTGTCCGTTAACTCACTACGTGATGGTCATATCCGACCTATCGGTTGCCTGTTGCCCATTAACTGTTGCTGTGGGCGTGCCAACTTGCGGCCCTTTTGATTTTTTTGCTATCTACGGCAAGAGATAACAATTAAAAAAAAACATTTATTCTATAGATTAACTATATATATGGAACCCTTATAGCACAGGCTGTAATTTATACGAATGTCCTTTGACGCACCTTATAAAGTATATAGGGAGACGTAAGAACTTTTATTACATTTATTTAGCGGTTCTACATAGTGTTTACCGTGAAGTTCATTAAAAATCGAAATGAATTGCAGCGTTGCAATAACAAGATGATTATATTAAGAGCCTCACATTTGCATTTAAGTGAAATGCTTTAAAAATAAAAAAAAGGTTGTATAATACAAAAAGAAAGAGTTAAATACATAGCCTACAAAGAGAAAGAGGGATCCGTGTTATATGTTTTAAACATATGTGTAAACATAATTTCCTTTCAATATTTTTTTAAATTAAATTCATTTTATTGATTTATTTTTTTATTCCATATTCTCTACAATATTGTCCCACCATTTATAACATTCTTTAAGGCAGCTTCGATTAGCTATTCACATCTATACACGTTTACTCAAATCTTTTGAAAATTTCAAATCTACTTAAGGGTTTTTTTCTACTTCCCCTCCCTCTTATAGTAAAGAGAACCCTCTTTTATATTTTGTCTATTTCTAAGCACAAATTTCGTATACAGTTCTGCTTCTTGTTCTTTTGAGTTCACTGTGTATACATATATCACAACATGGCACGCAATTTACTAACGAAATTGTCATAACATGGCCATAACAGCTTAAGCCATATGGATGTGCCACAAAAAGTTGCACGAACCATAACTTGCAAATTGTTGCGAGTCCCGCAATCCCAAATCCTCAATCGCACTAAAAAAAAGGCCAACACGAAACAAACTTTTGTGTGCACTCCAACTATTCCTTTTTTTTTTTGTTGCCTTTTTTTTGGCTTGACTATAATTTGGCCAATTGAATTTGTATTGGCCACATTGGCGTCAATATGCGTACCGTAAATACCGAATGTCGGCCCTCACACATATATACCCATTCTTATATAAGAATTTTCTAGCCCTTTGTGCGTGTGTGTGTGTTAGTGTGTGAGAGTTGCGTGCATGTCGGTGCGTGTTTGTGGTTTAACACCCAAACCATTCAATCGACCCTCAATCCCCTTTGCCATGCTCCCCCTTCACTTTGAGCCAAGTTAGTTCGCCGCTTGGGCTTCAACAAGTCAAAGCCTTTTTGGGGCAAGGGTGAGAGGGGCTTTCACTGCTTTCTCTGGTTAACACAGCACACAGGGACTAGTTGCTGCTACCCTCAGCCCATCCCCCTTTTTCCTTTGTTCTGCCTCATGCCTGAGCGCTTTTGCTCTCAGTTATTTACTCCAAGCATTTCATTTGCCAATTTTCTCACAGCTTAAATCAGCGTTCCATGAAAATGACAACAACAGCCGCAGCAGCAGCAACACTTAGTATTAAAAGAGAAAGAGCAGAACAATAAAAAAGGTAGACAACAGTAGGGAGCAAACGCCAATGCCAAAATGCAGCCAGAGTTGGTTGTAAACTGGCAGCAACAAGATAAAATCCAATTAAAATAGCATACAACTTATAAAAAGAACACTAGGCTCTCCTTTTTTAGAGAGGTACAGACTGGCTTCGTAATACACTATACCCATAATTTAATTTAAAGGTATCTCAATTCTATCTGAACTTCAATTCAGAATCAAATCTTCAACTAAATATGCAAATTTACATTAATATTAATTACTTAATGTTTTTGCTATTAAAGTAAAAGAAACAATTTATATTTTTCAACAACCATTGATACAATTTTTACTTTAATTAAATAATTTTAAAATATTAAATAATATTAAAATTTTTAATAAACAAATTTTTTTGTGTATTAAACATATTTTATTACAAAATTATTTTAAGGATTTTTATAAATTCATTGATAAATTTTGTTGTTATATATAATATACATATAATGCTTTATTTGTTAAATTCAATTAAAATTTTATATGATCTGACCTTGAACTTAAATAAAAATAATTTAATCTCAATTCAAGCTTGTTTAGAGGCTTTTATTCTATATATTTCACATTTTTACATTTGCAATTAAAGTTTGAATACGCAATTTTTGTATTACCTATTTACAATATTTACACAAAATCCGCTTGAATGGGGTATATGCTCTGTGACATACCCTATGGAAAGTAGTGTGCAAAGGACACGAAAATGGCTACGGCTTTCGCTTTGGCAATGGCAATGTGGTAAAAAGTTAAAACAAAGCATAAAAATCTATTTGTAGCCGTTGATGGGCAGCGAGAGAAGCGAATGTAGAAGTAACAGCAACAAAGACAATAAGAGAAACAACTTGAATAACAACAAATACAAGAAAAACAGCAACAACAACAAAAACAGCAACAAAAACAACAGTGCAAAAATTTATGCCATGTAAATAACGACATCATAAATTCGGTTACCGAAGGTCTACACACACACACACACACACACACACACACGTATATCTGCATATCTCTGGCTGCACACACACTCACTCTCGCACACACACACTCTCTCACAAACACACTCTCTCACACACTCTCTTACACACACACTCTCTCACACAGACTCTCCCACACTCTCTCTCTCACACAGACTCTCCCACTCTCTCTCTCTCTCTCTCTCTCTCTCTCTCTCTCACTCTCTCTCTCTCTCTCAGTTATACACTGACATGCATTGGCGGCTAGTTCCGTTTTAGTAAACTATTTCTGCGTTCTTGCGCCTCTGCAAGTCTCAAAGCTCACACAGTCCGTCCACACTCCACACTCCACAGTCCTCTGTCGACTGTCCACAGTCCACAATCCACAGCCCACGCCATTTAACTGTTACGCTATGACATGACCCCTCCCCGCGCCCAACCCCTGAGCACTATCACTAGTGTTGCGCTTTTTTTTTGTTTTTTGTTGTTGTTATAAAAAAACTGACAACAATGGCAGAGCAGCAAAAGCAACAGCAGGCGTTATTTTTTTCACAATTTTTTTTTTTCTTCTTTTTCTTTTGGAAATTTTTTCTAGCTTTGGTCGACAGGGGAAATAAATGTAACGTTGACACGGATACCGCCACCAAGTGGCGAGCACTTTGCTCTTTACCCCCACGTCCATGGACATACACTCTCTCTCCCTCTCATCTTCCACCTCCTCCTCCTCCTCCCCCACCCTCTCGAGCTTTCTCGCCCCTCCTTCACAGACTTTCAACAATTCCAATCCCAGCTACGCACAGAGAGTTGTTGCTGCACAGTTTGTTATCCTGATTTTTTGCTCAGGTTATTTTCATTTAATTTTTTGTTTTCATTTTTTTTGTTGCTGTTGTCGTATTTAAAGGTGTCATAGTTTTTTGCAGCTGTGCAAAGCTTAACCCGTCCTAAGTTTTTTTGTCAGTGTAAAATGAGCAGCGTGTAAAATGCGCAGGGAATTAAAACGTTTTACACAACAACAACAACAACAACAACAATAACAACAACAGCAACAGCTATAAAAATAACAACAACAACAAAGCGGAAACTTAACACTCGACTGTGCTGTAAGCTGAGCTCCTACAAAGCTTTAAGCTTTAAAGCTCAAAGAACAACAAATACAGTATAATTCGCTTAACTGCCTCGAGTTGATTGCAGTGATTTTGGAGGCAGCTATCTTAAAAAGGCAGCTAAC
>JBANCZ010001937.1:0-18288 GCA_037040025.1 Sphaerogastrella javana | reverse complement strand
AATACTATTCTGCCCCCAAAAAAACTATTCTGCCCCAAAAATACTATTCTGCTCCGTAGGGCCAGTCCCTACTGTTGGATATTTATATATATATAGATATATATATAATTATATACAATTATTTGAATTGATTGTTTTTCTTATAGATATTCACTATGTATATTCATTCATTAAATATAAATCGTTGCTATCTGCACTCATACCATTAAAACGAGCTACAAAAGGTTTATAAACTTTGATTGTTAAAATTTTAAATTGTAAACAAATCGTAAACTTTTTACCCTTACTCATTTGTGCAAACACTGGCCCAATCTCTCAATGCCCCCCCCCCCTCTCCAACTGCCAGAGAGGTGATAGAAGGTGTTCGATTGCAAATATTTAAAGGGTGAAATGTTTACAATATCGATTTGCGGTTTTATAAGAGGTACAATAAAACGAAACCTCAAAAACAATCCGAAATCCAACTAAAAACCGCAAGCTTAAATAAAATGTTCGAACAACTTATATATATATTCTACTATATCGTATAAGATTGTTGTTGTGGTTGCGGATGGTATTGGGTCTTGGTACGGATTAGCACTTTAATTTATTTACGCAAAACTCAAAGATTGCAGTTTCAAGTAATAGTAATTCATGCCGATGGGGAACCACAATTATTGCAAAAATGTTCAAAGTGAAGGGAATTATTTATTTTAATTTTATTTATAAAAGTGGAAGACGTATGGTTAAGCTGATCGTACGGATGGCCAGAAACACCTTACTTACCAAACCCATACAGTAGCCAAAAAGTGAGGCATATTATACTATGATATTTTATAGCTCTCGAGGTGGTTCTTCTAAAAGTCGCTTATTCAGAAGATTTTTGAATGAAAAAATGGAAAAATAGAAACAAATAAATGATGGACCTTATGAATTTAGTGTCTTATGGCATGTCTAGCGTTTATTTCTCAAAGTTTATCGATTTAGGATTGCAGTATGTAAACGATTTTATCTTCTAGTTATATTGATTGTGAATATAACATAACTACCTCTTTCCTACTTATCGATGTAACTACGCTACCCATAGCCATCTCCAAGATCTATGCACCATCTGAAGAAACCTTATCCATGTTGTGACCTGAAAATACATCTCAGCGTACCCTTATTGTGGTGTTTTATTTGGGCGAATCTCAGGATTTTTTAAGGCAAGGCTCCGTGTGTTAACAAGGTTGTGCATGTTGTCGTTCAATCAGTTAAACGAATTGCCGATTCGTAATGAACGTAGATGTTATTGTTCTACCGCTTGATCGAATTACCGATTCTAGAGTATCACCTACAATTATCTTTTCAATGCTGTTAGTAGCATTTGTACACACTCTATAATTAAGAAAGAGATTCCAACGTTTATCAATCATAGATGGTCTTTGAACTTATAAACGTTATTTGCTGGTTGTTGAGAAAATTCTTTTTCTTTTATTCCCCCCTTTGCATTTTATATTCATATTTTATCATTGACTGGGTTGGGTTGTGGGTTTGCTTTCTAATAAACTGGGTCCGAACGGTAACAAGTCCGTGCTTGGTGTCGTTGGGCCACTTATTTGTACTGCCGATTAGTACATCAACGTCCATAACATGAATGTAGATAATAGGGTAGCCTCTGATTAGGACTTGCCAAAAAGCAAGTATTTTCTGTATCTAGTACAAGCTGTTTAGACAATATTTAGTCTTTTGTTAGGGCGCCAGAATAAGTGGAGTCTACGTAAACAGTGAATAATTTTGCAGAGTTCTGTTGAAACAGTTTAAATTTTAGAGTTTAAAATTTAAATGGAAAATCGTGAAACTGGTTTCACAATTGACGTATATTTCATGGAACACATTTTGCTGAAGCGGAAATTGAATAATCAAATACCAAAAAGAAAACAAGAAAAAAAAAAATAAAAACTTATTCAATATTTAATTTTATATATGTAAATCCAACTTGCTGGCTGACTTTTTACTCTGCTCCACTACAGCCAAATGTCAAGTGTGGCATAGCCAAAGACGAAGACGAAGATGAAGACGAAGACGAAGACGAAGACGAAGACGAAGACGAAGACGCGATAGAAGCAACAACTAGCAAACTCGAAATAGACAATGACAACTCAAAAAGGTCTCTAGTCGTCGTCACATTGCGAATGACAAGCCAAAAGCAAAAAAAAGAAAAAAAAGAGTCAAATGACAAAAAAGAAGAGTTGAAGGAGAAGAAGAAACACTTTGGCACACTTTAAAGTTGAAGCGGCGACGTTAGCAGTTCGTCACGCCTTTAGAGGCCCGCACACCTCCCTACCTCCTGCCCCAGCCACTGCCCCTACCCCTTGCCGCACTGCGTCATTTAGCAGCCGCCTGTCTTCGGGCCATTATTGTTTTTTAGTTTGGCTCCAAAAAAAAAATGATCAAGGTCGAATCGCACAGCGGCTAAATACACATAAAAAGCAACTTTAAATTGGAACAAAAAGACACGCCACATACCCACACTATAATTCGCTATATATACACATATGTATGTATATGTTTATGTAAATATATCATTACAAATATATCTATCATTATACTTATACAAATTTATTTAAATTTATATTTATATCTATTGGTAGTTAATTCTTTCAATTGATGCATGTAAGCACTGCTAATATTTTGAATTTTGTATTGTATCTGACTCTTGCTTAATGAACACAATTGATTAGTAATAAAGTAAAATATTAATCATTATAATAGCGAAAAAAATAGCGAATTTCGATAACTCAAGTTTCAAATATATTGGAATAATATACTCTCCATACTCTCAAATGTCAAAGTTATTCAGTGCGGTTGAACTTAAAGTCATTTCTTGGCTCACTAACTAAATATTGAACTTTTAAATACAAGAATTTATGCAATAATAATATTGGTTAGTATATTGTAAAATATAAACATTTTTTAACAAATCATGCTAAATTTTATTCCACTGTTGTTGCTATCAATTTGTATGATTTCTGTCGATGTGTCATAGATGTGTCATATCATAACAATTCAGGAATTACCGTTAATTCAGTTAATGAATTACTAATAATGCTAACGGCATTTAGAGCCGTCCAATATTTAAATTGGAATTTAATATACAACAAAATATTACTAACTGGAAACTTGCAACATAAACTCTTATATTTGTGTTAGAGAGAATGTCAACCCTATTAGTTCAGGTAAGACTTCTTTCATTCTTGTTCTTCTTCCATCTTCATCGTCTTCTTCTTCTTCTTCTTCTTCTTCTTCGTCTTCTTCTTAGTTCTTAGTTTGCAGTTTAGTAACAACAATGAAGAAAGTTTTATGACCAACCATTGCAGGGGCTGCCTTAAAAAGTATATAAAATACAGCATTAAATCTTCTCATTCCAATTCCATTGGACTTAAGTGCAAGTGTATTTTATTTTTACATTTATATATATAAAGGGTCTTTCAACAAGGACGGGTCGATGTTAAAATTGGCGCCACATGTCCAGCGCTTTGTCAAGACAAAAGGGGTGGGTGTAGGGTGCAGGGTGTAGGGTGTAGGTGGACAGTGACGAGTGAGCAAAGTCTTTTGTCGGCATGTTGTCTATCGACCCGCTCTATTTGAAAGACCCTTTATATATATGTATATATATATGTTTATGCAGTTGAGCCCACGCCCATGCCGAGTGCAAAACTTCTGGAATTTGCCAGCAAGCTTTGCTCAAAACTTGAACGTCTTTAAAGAATTCATTTGCATAATGGCCGACGGCAGCAGCAGCAGCAGCAGCAGCAACAACAACAGCAGCAGAAACGACAGCAGCAACAACATACCATGCATGCATGTGCGATTGTGTGTGTGTATGTGTGTGAGTGTGAATAGCTTCCACATAATATGACACCTGCATGCAACTGCAGTCCACATTGGCGTCACTTATTCAACTCCCCGCAATGGCTTTTTATTCACCACGCAGTGTGAACGCAGGCAGCGCAGACTTTTCCCCTTATTTGAATGCCATTTTGCATATAAAAGATTAAAGCGTACGGAGCGCACTTCTTTCTCTCTCTCTTTTGCTGTGGACCGACTGTGATGTGACGAGCGACGAACAAGTTGCTGCGGCACGACGACGACTGCGACCATGCGAGCGACAAACGAGGAGCAAACGCCGAAAGCCGCTTAAAAGCTTTCAGTGTGGAACCTGTTTTGCCCCTGCAGTTGTGTGACTGTGTAAAGTGGTGAGCTCTGCGTGTGTGTGCGTGTGTGTGGCTCGTTGTGTGCGTGTGTCGGCACGTCTGCGCGCTTTGTTTAACTGTAAAAAAGCTTCGCTCATATCCACCACAACAGCAGAAGCAGTAGCAGCAGCAGCAGCAGCAGCAGCAGCAGCAAAAGCAGCAGCAGAAGCAGAAGCAGAAGCAGCAGCAGCAACCGTCTCAGCAGCTGCAGAGCCAGCGATAAAGATTTTAAGAGTCCGACGTCGGCGCGTGTAATAAAAGAAGCAAAATTCAGTTGCTTTTGCTGCTTTGGCGTCAGCTTCGAGAAATTGTTCGCGACAACGTAGCAAACAGTGTAAATAGAGCTTTGTTAGCGAACGGAAGGACAAATACTGTGCTGCTGCCATTGCCGTTGCCATTGCCGTTGCCGTTGCTACGTTGATCTCAATACGAAGTGTTTTTCAACGAAAGTGTGTTTCAACGAGTTTTCGAATTGAATTGAATCAAACTGAATTGAATTGAATTGAACTGAAGTGTGCGCGAATTTGTTAAAACAAAATGGCAAAGCTTTTGGTAGTTTTTGCCGTTTTGGCGCTGGCAGCGTTTAGTGCAGGTAAGCAAATTATTAAAGAAAAAAAACATACATAAAAAACAATTCAACTATAAATTAAGTATACACAAATTAAAATACGAAACACAGTAATAAAAAGAAACAACAATAAATTGTTTCAAGTCTTGGTAAATTTGGATCTTGTATTTAATTGCTGCCTCAATGCAAATTGCATTCCAACAGCGGAAGTTGGCTGTCAATTAAATACTAAAAAAAATACAAAAATGTAAAAAAAACAAAAAAAATAAAAATAAAAATAAAACAATTGGCCTTCACTGCAAAAATCAAAAATAAAGCAAAAATTGAAAGCGACAGCTGCCCAGCTTTAACCTTGGTTGTTCAAAGGAAAAGGACTAGATAGTCACAACAACAACAACAACAACAATAACAACAATTGCAACAACAACTGCAACAACAACAACAACATCAGCAACCTGTTGCACTTGTTCTGTTTGTAAATGAAAACAACTTTCATTTTTACAGAGGGCCCACACTCACATCCTGAGATCCACATTCAGTATTCAATATTCAAAACATTTTCAATTCAATTCAACTAGACAAGCGATATTCAATGCTTCAACATTCAACATTCAACATTTTGTGGTATGCGATTGTTATTGTTGGTGTTGTTGATGTTGTTGGTGTTGTTGTTGTGATTGCTGATGTTGCCTTTTGACAGACCATCGATCATATATATATCATATGTTTGTGTGGAGCCCTGCGGTTATCTGTTCGCCTGTCGATTAACTGTTAACAGTTATGCAAATAAAATGCTCCCCCCCCGTCGCTACCTCTCGCTCTTCTACCACTTCTGCCAGACTCTTATACTCACCTCGCTTGATGCTGTTGCCAACTGATGACTGTGAAATGTCAAAGTTATAGCCAAGCGCAACAAGTTTAGATCATCTTGTTGTTGTTTTCGTTTTCAATAATGGTCGTTGTTGTTGTTGTTTCTATTTTTGTAGTCTAGTGTGAGTGTGTGTGTTCTCTGCTTTGGTATTGGTGACATCGTATTTCATAATGGCAAACGTGTTTTGGCCAACCCCAAGACAAGGCAGCAGCCACACAACCAGCTAGACCAGCCGCCACTAGGTGTATTACCGCTACCCCGCAATTACCAGAGCTTTTCAAATAGGTTGCACTGTCTGCACATCAAGTCTATAGCCGTATTCACCCCAAGTACAGATATGTATATATATATATATTATATCTGTATTATAGGGTTTGTTATGGGGCAACAGGAAGTGATGCCTGGCTAAGATGGCGCTGCACATTTGGAAGTGTAAATGCACCTCGACATTTTTGAGGTGTATACATTTTAGAGTTTTTTCCGGCTGTACCAGTCGAACCCTGTAGAAACCCTAGGGATTCTGTTTTTAAGTTTCGTTAATCTTATACAGATTACTTCTAAAATTGTTTGGTTTCTTATTCTTTTTCGACCAATTACAGCCAATGCCTCTGAGGCCCGTTTTAAGCGTCAGGCCACCACGGAAGAGCCAAAGAAAGAGGAGTCCTTCGAGAAAGAGCTGTGCAAGGACAAGGATGCCGGCGAGTGGTTCCGCTTGGTAGCCGGCGAAGGCGACAATTGTCGCGATGTTATCCAGTGCACCTCATCGGTAAGTTCACCTACACCCAATTACCACATACTAACATATATAACAACTCCGTCTGTACTATACAGATAGTATCAGTACTATATAGATAGTACTTTATAGATAGTATTTACGAGTACGACTAAAATTGGTTTACTATTTGGTATGTTTGATCTCATAGGGTCTGCAAGCCATTCGCTGTCCGGCCGGCCTGTATTTCGATATTGAGAAACAGACCTGCGACTGGAAGGAGTCGGTGAAGAACTGCAAGAGCAAGAACAAGGAGCGCCGCGTCAAGCCTCTGCTCCACACAGATGAGCCACTCTGCCAGGATGGCTTCCTCGCCTGCGGCGATGGCAACTGCATTGAACGTGGTCTCTTCTGCAACGGCGACAAGGATTGTTCGGACGGCTCCGATGAGAACACATGCGGTAAGTACTCTTATGTTATCCATTTAAATGAAAGTGGGTGGGAAGATAGATTATACAAGATCTTAAATGAGAGTGAAAGCCTTCGAACAATACATATACCATATGTACACTTCTATGGTATGTCTTAGCTTTTGAAGAAACAGAGTGAAACAGAAAATCAAAAGGCGTTTTGTACCAGTAGGGTATGCCGTATGATGTACTTGTCTGTGATTATTTATCTTTTTCGTGTTTTTTCGATGTTTGACATTTGACTTTAATGAGTCGCAATGATTCAGCAAGATCCGATTACTACACAAGCTTAGCATAAAGGTAAAAAGACAGGCAGAAAGATAGATAGATAGACAGACAGACAGACATAGAGACCGACGAGAGTGGATGGAGATAAATCAAAATAAATAAATGTATGATACATGGGCCATATACATACACACATATGTATATACAAATTTAAATCTACAAGTGGCTTACATTTGCTTCGAATTTCTTTGGGTCTTGCTGGAAAGAGAGGCGCACCTTTAAACCGGTCGGCGGCATTTGCAATCGCGACTTCAACTGTCGCTCCTAATCTCTGACAAACAACATCATATCAAAATATGTTTATATATATGATACATATTCAAAATGTATATATGACAGTTTAGCGGATTCCATAGGAGGATGCAGTGTTGATCTGTGCAACTGGAACACTATATAATTATATTAATTCCATCTGAGGCAAGACAACTTATACCGGTTTCTGTCGCCATGCAAAGCCCTTCAGAGTGCATAGATGAAAGATGTTGAGTTTTGTTTGATGTTTGATGGACAGTGTAAGCTTTTAAAAATGTCAAGTGTGATATCGAAATGTATCTAAATATCTTATATCTAATAGAAAAACGAAGAAAAGTGAAACTTACAGAAGACGGAAGAAAAAAGGGGTTCGTATGGATACCATATTTGTATCATACTCCATCTATAGATATATTTTTACAATTTTATACTCAGTTGGAAGATTTAAATTAAAGCCTTATTGACTTACGGCGAAAATGAAAAAATATCAAAGCTCCGTATATATTTTAATATGAAGAAGTATACATTTAGATTGCACTATTCGAGTCCCAATGTTAGTTCATCCGATTTATCATTTGATTATGATATATCAGTAATTAAATTGTTGCGAAGCAGCTTCTTGATATGTTAATCTCTCAAGGGACCAATCAGACATTAGGTTGAATTAATCTCTAATCTCTATATAAGCATATACTATATGGTACACATATAACTATATTGTGTGTGGTAAAGCCATTTGTTGGGCCACAGATTACACATGCAATATCGAAATGAAATAAATCAATAATTAATGTTAACCTTGGACTTAAAAGAAATAAAAGTAAACCGCATGGCTAGCAGCTGCTACTAACTAATACAGCAGAGTTACTTTTGAATAAATATATATACGGGGAAATCAGGGCTACGAGGGGATGAGGGATTGGGTACAGGGTGCTGGAGATTTTGTGGGGCAGCTACCGAAAGGCAGTGCAAAAGGCGTTTGCTAAAAGCCCGTTTCGATTCATGTGTAAATTAGGCTTACATAATCGGCTTAAAAATTGACTTTTGTTGTATTTTTAGCAATTGCAACAAAACCAACAAATACAAGAAAAATAACAAAAAAGCAAGCAAAAGACTTGTTATTTATTTATTTATTTATTATGCTTGTGAGCAGAGCGTAAAAAGCACAACTAATTTTAAATAACAACCAAAAAACAAAAACAAAAAAAAAATGGTAATAACACAGTCTTGACTTCTCCTGCTGTTGTTCACGCTACCTTTTTGATTTTATTTCGGATTTATGATTTTTTTTATAGACATTAATTTATTTACGTTAATAATTTGCAAACACGGTGCCGACATTTCTCAAGAGCCGCCCTCATATAAATGTCCATTAATGAGCAAATCAAATGCCAAAAGTAAAACCCACACACTGTATGGTATAGTGTTTAGTATGTACATAGCTGTTTGCTATCTAAATAGCCTATTCTAATCCCTGCTTGCCGATCTTAGATCTTATTTTCTGTACGATCTACGATCGTGTGTTGGCTAGTGCGAAAATAGCCACGTTCACACTGAAGCTCATGCTCAACGAAGCATTATAAACAATTGAAGTTGGAGTTAGATTTGTAGCTGGAGTTGAAATTGAAATTTATTGTTAAATAATGCAGACAGACACTTGTCTGACAGTTAGCCATCCATAGAGCCATAATCTATGTCTATAAGGAAGCCAAGCGTCGCTGTGTGCCAATTTTAATTGCCCCCAACAAATGTGCAATTATTTCTATGGAGCGTACCCAATATGCCACGTACGCCACGTTTCCGAAGACCCGGCTCAGTGGCGTAGTTAGCATTTGTGTTAAGTCGGGGGAGTTAACGAAATAATTGTGCAAAGCCTTATACGTAAAAACTAACTTGAGAGCTATATTTATATAGTATCTTAGATGGCATTTCAGTTTTATGTGAATTCTAGACTGGCACCATGACAAGTGAAGATAACTCAATAACTATAAACTAGTTCCACAAATAAAACTAAGAAACTCTATGTACAGTGTAAGCTGGTTCAGATGATTGTCAGACTGTCAGTTATTATAAAGTCGTAGTTGTTGCCTTTCACTGATATTTGAATGTTTCTAGTAATATTAAAAGCGGGTGCACATGTAGGCATAACATAACCCATAAGGAATGTCTAAATATATTGATCCTAAGCCAAGTTTTTCTGCTGATGCGTCTGTCTCTGTATCACTCTGGCTGGATGAACATGTCGATCTCGACAACTATAGCACCTTGAAGCGTCAAATTAGGTAAATGGATAGATGAATATAACATTTACATCATCGTTGTTTGAAATCAGTCAATTGATTCATTTAATCTGAAATGTGTGATCAACAATATGATATGTTGTGAAATATAATGGCTAGCTTGAGCCCTTTAAGTTTCCGCTATAATGTCAATCTGTAGTATGTACTATTGGACAACGACCCAAATGAACCGTTTGTTTTGTGCAGTCTCTTTGGAAATCAATGAATTTCTTGTAGAAGTAATTCCTAGAATTTTCGATACGTTACCAATTAAAGCCATTTGGCAATTGTCCATTTGCAATTGGTCATTGGCAATTCGGTTTGTCAGTGTGTCAGTTTATCACGTAATCGTTGGGCTTGGGATGTAAAGCTCTTGAGCAAAATGTGAGGTACTCAATAAGCCCAGCTTATGCGCAGCCAAGACGGGGAGAAAGAAAACAATAACATGAAACACGTATAAACTGAAAATAACTTGGGCGAGACAAAGAAATTGGCAGGAAAACTACTAAAGACAAGCCTTAAAAGTCGGCTTAAATGCCAGCCAATATGCAGCGAGGCTGTGGAATGACTCTGCAGCGACTCCGGATGGTTGTGGATGGCTGTGGATGACTGTAGGAGCTGTAACCGGTTCGATGTGTGTGATGACATAACACCTGGCTGTACCGACAAGCACACAGACAGACAGACAGACACAGACACACAGACTGACTAACAACAAACAGATTATTGCCAACAAGAAATGCCTACACTGCCCGGAGACAGCGGCATGTGTACGAGCGGGATGAGGTGCTCTTACCGGTACGACAGAGTGATAAAAGGTCAGCTAAAGATAAAAGCCGGCTGCGACCTAGTTGCAAAAAAGTCAAAGAGGCAAACAGCCAAAGAGGAAGCAGCAACAGTGGCGGTAAATAAGTAAAAAACACATAAAACCCAAGAGACCAAAAACCCAAAAGATGCACATTGTTTTCTTTTATGATTCGCTGTTGGCCTTTTGGCCAAAATGCCCACTTGGCATTTCACTTTGGCAAGTGCCAAACGCAAATTACGTCAAAACAACAACAAAATCAACCGAATACAACACAAATTTCGCTTCTTTGGATAAACAAAAAACTTTCTCAGCTTATTTATGAGCTGTTTCATGATCCAAGCAAGTGCAAGGCTCGCAAACGACTTTAACAATTTACATGGGGCAGCTAATGAATGACAAACATGTACCGGGGGGTACGGTCAGTCGAAACGTGGGAGCGAGATGGACACAGCGTAGATTAGAGATTCCCTCGGCCCTTTATGGACAGGGTACACAACACAGACGTGGATCGCATACCAAAGTATGGTAGTTACCATCGCAGTGCTGCGCTTGATTGACGACACTAAAAATCATAAAAATAATAATATGCAGTAATAGAGACTGACAGAAGACGAAGTAGAAGACAAGAGAAGAAAAAGGTGTAAAAACATAACGAATAACGAATAACGAAAAACTTGAGCTACTATAGTAAGTTGATGTGCAGACATTTTCCATTCACTTTGCGTTTTTCCTTGCGCCCAAGTTGATTTGTGATTGGTTTTTCAGTTGGCCGCTACCCGACGCAGTTCATTGAACCAACAGAGCGCCCCTGTACCGTTAGCTAATTATTTTGGAATACCTCACACTCATTGCAGTTGGTAGACCTATCTATATTGAACACACAACAAGTTGATTGAACTTGTGCCGCAAATAAATATCCAAGAAAATAGTTGATAAAGATGGTGTAATGTACAATCCAATTTATTGAGCAGAAAAGGCTAGAAACTAAGGTTTCTTTTTGGGAAGCAGTATCAACTTAATTCTTGAAATAATAATCTCTATATAATTTTTCTTAAAACAAAAGTTGCATAAAAAAATGCTTCCTGGAAATATTTATTCAATAGCTTAATCTAAATGCATACCATTATTAAAGTTTTCCTGTTTCATTGTAGAAGAACAATGTTATCTAAATAGTATAATCTAGCCTTTATTTGATGTAATGTTTTATTTGGTTTCGTCTATTGCAGACATCGATAACGATCCAAATCGTGCGCCGCCTTGTGACCCTGCTGTTTGCGTGCTACCCGATTGCTTCTGCTCAGAGGATGGTACCTCAATTCCCGGGGATTTGCCACCCAAGGATGTACCCATGATGATCACCATCACATTCGATGATGCCATCAACAACAACAATATCGAGCTGTACAAGGAGATCTTCAAGGGTCGCAAGAATCCCAATGGTTGCGATATCAAGGCCACTTACTTCATTTCACACAAGTATACAAACTACTCGGCGGTGCAGGAGACGGCACGCAAGGGCCATGAGATTGCTGTCCACTCGATCACGCACAATGATGAGGAGCGCTTCTGGTCGAACGCCACCGTTGATGATTGGGCCAAGGAAATGGCTGGCATGAGAATCATTATTGAGAAGTATGCGAACATCACGGATAATTCAGTTGTGGGCGTCCGTGCGCCATATCTGCGTGTGGGTGGCAACAACCAGTTCACCATGATGGAGGAACAGGCCTTCCTCTATGATTCGACCATCACGGCACCGCTGTCGAATCCGCCACTGTGGCCCTATACCATGTACTTCCGCATGCCACATCGTTGCCATGGCAATCTGCAGAGTTGCCCCACTCGTTCTCATGCTGTTTGGGAGCTGGTGATGAATGAATTGGATCGTCGTGAGGATCCCACAAATGATGAGTACTTGCCTGGCTGTGCTATGGTGGACTCCTGCTCGAACATTTTGACTGGTGATCAGTTCTACAACTTCTTGAATCACAATTTCGATCGTCATTACGATCAGAATCGTGCACCGTTGGGTCTCTACTTCCATGCCGCCTGGCTGAAGAATAACCCCGAATTCCTTGATGCCTTCCTCTACTGGATCGATGAGATTCTGGCCAATCATAACGATGTGTACTTTGTGACCATGACCCAGGTCATACAATGGATGCAAAATCCACGCACCATCAGCGAGGTCAAGAACTTTGAGCCCTGGAGGGAGAAGTGTGTGGTCGAGGGCAAGCCCGCCTGCTGGGTGCCCAACACCTGCAAGCTGACATCAAAGGAGGTTCCCGGGGAGACCATCAATCTGCAGACATGCGTGCGATGCCCGAATAACTACCCTTGGGTTAATGATCCCACTGGCGATGGTTTCTTCTAAGTCAGCGAGTGTAAAAAGAGACAGATAGTAACAGTGAAAGAGATACAAAGAGAGAAAGAGAGAGAGAGAGAGAGAGCGTATGCGAGAAAGTGTGTGTTATAGCAATCAAAGCAGCCCTAATCCAAATTCTCAGAGTCAGCTGTAAAATCGACTACCCCCGACCTACCTATCTTATTGTTTGTTTCAAATATAATATATACTCAAAGACTTTTTATATATTTTACTGTACCTATGCTCCCTTATGTTTTTCTACCAACTGTGCCGCAGAAAGTAAAATGATCGGCGCAGTTTCTGCTGTGTTACGTTATTAAAATGAAATCAAAAACAAAAACATCAACAAATATTTACAATATGATCAACAAAACTGCAGAACAACACCAACAAGCAACAACCACAAGAAGAAAAGAAACAACTTTTGTGTTTATATATACTCATTTTTGTAGTTTTACGTTAATTTGTATGTGAATATTTAAAATACCTAATAAAAACTAAACAAAAAACCAACAACAACAACAACAACAACAAATACAAATTAAATAAAAAGAAAAAAAATACAAAACGAAATGAAAAGTATATTTCATCATTTTGATTATTCCATTTACTTGTGATGCTAATCTCGAGCAGCCATGAAAGTGTTGATTATAATGCAAACGAATCATTCGGATGAGTTTAGCAACCGTTTCTCAAAGTCTTTAGCTATCCAACAGCTAACATAGACACATACTATGTACTATACCATGGCGAGAGACCAACAATCAACCCAATTTGTGTGCGCTACCCACTGACTTACTAACCAGTTTTCAATAACCCACTCCGTTCCCCCTCGCAATAAATATCAAAAATCAAATTGAATCTGAAATTTTGTATACGAAACGCGTTTTGCTTTTTCGATTTTCAGTCAGGTTCGATTTCAGCTATATGAGCGTTTTGAGTGTTGTCGATGTGCATTAGTTCATATGCAAATTATTTAGCTTCTTTCGCCTTTTTATTAACAGGTTTTTCTTTTTGGTTTTTGGATCATAAGTTAAGCAACCGGTCTAGAATTAGGCATATTTATCATTGTATAATACTACAATAACTTATATATGTATATCCTGCAACTATGAGAGTCTTGGCAACAAACAAAAATCCGTAAAATAACATACTGTGGTTTTATATTTATTGTTGACACCCAATACTATATAATGGTGCACATTCTGCACATAAATCCATCACCTTAGCACCTTCGTATCTATATATATCTGAATACATTGATATTTGAGAAAGACTAATAAAAAGAACGCAGGAGCTTGTATACCCATATTGGGTACTATCAATTTTTAAGCTCGTTAGAGAATTGGAATTTGTTGTTGTTCAATTTCGATTGAAATGGTAGTGTTCTCTGTCTCTGGCAACAGGTTTCTGAGCATCTGCCCAAAGGGAGTGGTGGTAGGGGCTGTGTCTTACATTTGGCATAAGCCATAGATTTCACAGATCCGTTAATTAAGTTCAAACATTGCAAATTTGTTAAATCGATGAGGGAAATACCAAAATTATATATTTACGTATATGCATGTTCAGACACAATTTATGTGGATTACAAATTATTATTGCTGCAAGAAAAACACAATTTGTATAAATCATAAAAAACACAGATCTCCATATACACACCATATTGAGTATGTGTATATTATATGCATTTATATATAATTGCCTGCATCAGACATACGTTTGATCGGTCACCAAGGTAAGCGGCTTCTGAGATGGCAGACTTCGGCTTCGGCTTCGGCTTGGAGATTTCAAAGTGCAAAGATCTGTGTATAACCGAGATCTCTATGCTCTACATTGACTTGATAAGATTTTCCAATATAAGCGTCTGGTTTTAAATGATTTAAAATCTTTATCATTCAGTTAAACATTATGAAAACACATTTGATTGATTATGAATGAATTGATTTATTCACTAAATAATAATTTTTTTAAAATAATATTTATATTACTATATTAATTACTTTAATAACATTAGTATTATTTTATTTTATATACGTATAATATACGTTTTTAATATTTATTTATAAAGATATAATTTTTATTATTACTTGAAAATATAATTATTATTTCAATGCATCTTATAGATTTTTCTCCAATACAATACCTTGTTTTTACCTTTTTATCACTTGTTTATATTTATTCCTATTCTCCTATATTTTCCCTGGCTTTCTTCTTCTTCAATACCCACACGTCTTCCCATGCACCTATACTATTGTGACCTTATTCTTTATGCATATAGTATGAAATCTCATTTGTGATTACCAAATTTGATGATCACGTTAGCTTTTTCAGCCCTATCTGTAAACAGGTTCCCTAGATGAAGAGTCTGTACGCACACACATATTACTCACGTACGTATTTTTCGATAGTATTATATATATATGTATATTTATATATAGAAGTGTGTGTGTGTGCGTTACTTGAGTAAACTTTTACTTTTGCTGAGGTGAACTAGTTCCAGAGCGTGCGATTTGCATAAATTGCAATCCAAGAAAAGGCAAGTGCACAGTGGGCAAGATTTCATTAGTTATTTAAAGTATTTTGCTCGAAAATATTTTCCAATATAAAAATTATCTTAGCCTTCGGCTCATCATCCTTAAAATTATATTCAATTTTAATTTGAGATCCATTTATATTTATTTTTAATTCAATTCAGCATATTCAACTGTTTTACTCCAAATTAAATTCATGAATTCGATTGTAAAACATAAAACAAAAAATTTCATATAATTACATTAATCACAAAAATTACATTAGTGAACTAATTAGGATCTTGATTTGAACACACACTTGAAATAAATTTGTAGTATTGAAAAATCATCTGAATGAAATGATAGTAGTTTTTTTTCCTAACTTGCATACCATATATGTTGAACATAAATTTATAAGTATTTTTATTGAACTTTAACCAATGTGCGAACACCTTCCAATGACGTAGGTGTTACCAAGCGCGCCGTAACGAAAATTCTCGCATATGCTTCCTAGTTCTGGGACTACTAAACAAACCGATCGAGTGGACAACTGGGTGACTGGACAACCAATCAAGTGTTTAGCTGCATATTTCCATAATGTGTATGGTTGTACTATAGTTAATTGGATGTTTAGGTGGTCAGACACGTTTGAAAATAAACGAAATCGAAATCAGAGTAGTCATAATCGAAGTAGTGGTAGTAGTAGTAGTAGTAGTAGTAGTAGTTGTAGTAGTAGTAGTAGAAGTAGTAGTAGTAGTAATGGTAGTAGAAGTAGTACTACTACTAATAGTATTTGGAAGGTGTAGCTTTGATTGCGTGTGAAACCCATAAAAGACGGAAATCAGGGTTGACAATTTGTTTATATGGCAAGGTATATTTGCAAACGATATGATAAGTTCAGGTCTTGCATAATGTATACATAGTAAGGGTATAATATATAGCAGAAATGCTTAAGCAGTTTAACTGTTAATTAGTTGTTGAGCTGTTGAGTTGGTCCATTGATCGGCTGATCGTTTTAGCTCGTGTGTAAATTAAAATGAAAACTTAGAGATAATCAATTAAATGCACAGGTCGCATTTAAATATTAAACAAACCAAAAAGAAACTCTCCATATGCATGTTTTAGGGCCTTCAGATGCTCTTCACTTTCCATAAATTAAACACAGAGACTCGCTGGCACGCTTTGGATTGGATAGTATCATATCGTATCATATCGATGGTATGGTAAGTTTTTTGTTTTTTTTTTTTTCAAACAAGAAGAGGAAGAAGAAGGAGACAAGAGCAGGGTGAAAGGGCGAACATCTTATGCAAGTCGTGTGTATATTTGTTTTGTATGGTTATGCATTTCTTTTAGACTTCACAGTTTACCGTTTACTTTTTACCTTATACCATTTACCTTATACCACTTACTTTTTACCATTTACCCTATACGACTTACCTTATACCATATACAGTTTACTGTTTACCGTTTAAAGGCTCATCTGCTTCATCGAGCTCATCGCACATTTCCTTCATTAACAATTCCATTTTTGTACAGTTTTCTTGCAGACAATTTCTCTTTTATTTCTTTGTCTTTTTGTCTTGTTTTTGGCCTGATCTGTTCAATATGTGTTGATGATTTGATGATCGTTGTCAGTCGACAGCAAATTTTTCTTGAAAATTATTACGCAAATTGGCTTTAAAACATTTTCAAAAATTAACTCTATTATTCACCATATGATATTACATATTATATATTTCATTTATTTCGGATCATTCAGCTATTATGAAAATTAAACTTAGAAACTTCAAGCAATAAGGCTCTGAAAACGAATATCTACTAAATATTAAAATACTTGAAAAAATCAACAAAAAATTGGGGGCAATCTCTTGTCTAAAATAAAATAAAATTATGTAAATCTATGAAAAAAACACACACATAAAGAGAGAAAAAAAAAGGTTTTCACTCTTCGAAACCGAAGAAGAAGAAGGCGAAGAAATTAATTTCAATGCCGTTGGAGCGCTTTAGGTGGCATCATCAACATTTTCACTCTAATTGAAAAACCAGTTTAACAGTTGATTAAAAAAAGTAATAATATTATTATTATTAATAATCAGTATACCCACATACGATACGTATCGAATGCATGTAGATGCGGGCGATTATATCATGGAAAGTGTAAAAACATATGCCAACTCTCAAATTAATCGCAACTATCGAAGAAACAACATAATAATACTAAATAAAACAAATACATTTCTATTGACAAGAAGGTGAACAGCTTTTTAGAGCCATCTGATGTACACTTAGAGCTCCATAAAGACATAGATAGATCGGCTTGGTATGTACGTACGTATATACATTAATCATATGAATACTATACATACCTTACTATATCTTGTGCACTGCAGCTGCACCCTTCACTCTAAGTATAACTAAATGTTAATTGACATTGGCAATTAAAATACATAATTCTAATTTTAATTGGCAGACATTCCAAGAATTTTCCAGCTATAAATCACATGCCTTATTTTGCTGTTTGTTTTGCTAACATCACCACACTTTATGCCATTATACGAACTGTAAATTAAAACGTAAGATATCATTTTTTTACTTCAGTTATTATGCATCACTATCATTTAAAAATATAGTCTTATTAACTTTTGGGAAGATTTTTAGTTCCTTTTTAGATCCTAGAAGCACATTTAGTACAAATGCATTTTTCCATTTCAGTTCCAACTTCTAAAGGAGATTTTCGATCCGACCTTAGATCGTAAAAGTACGTTTAATATATTCTGTTCTTTTAGAGTTTCAATTGAAAAACATTCCTATTGCTATCTGTTGTATTACAAACCTGCCAATTTTCATCAGTATACCTATAATTTCACATCTGTTTTACCTTGAATTTTTATATAAGAAATTAACGTTGAAGTTTAAGAATAAGTTTAAGGCCAAGTATACAAGTAACGAAG
>JBANCZ010001936.1:0-18292 GCA_037040025.1 Sphaerogastrella javana | reverse complement strand
GCACCGAATATACTATACTGTTCCTAAAATCCACATAACACCGGAAATACTATTCTGCCCGAAAAATACTATTCTGTTCCGAATATACTATACTTCCGCATAAAATTAAGCACAGGCTAGTCCCTACAGTTGGATATTTTTCAATATTAATCTCATTGAACTGAATCTGATTTATATTTCTATCGTTTCTAATAGTGTTTGGTTCATAAAAAATACTATGTATTTATTTACTTGAATCTATCCATTGATCAACCACAAAAAGTGACCACATAATCTTCTCTGTGCAACTGTTGTTTTCCAGCCTACGACTTACCCTTAAGGCAAATCCCCCTCTGAAGCCTGATGAGGGAGTAGAAAAACATAAAACAAAATCAAATCAACTGCCGCCTCGCCCAATACAACGCGTACCCTGTCACACCCCCTCAAAAATAAGGAAGGAAAGACACGAGACTATATATGTCCATATAGGCCGCCTAGGATTTGTGTGTGCCATTCGAAGCTTGTCAAAATTAAATTGAACACAATCGAATTATTCTCCTGTGCATGCTCCATTTAGTTCCAATGCCTTTTCCTACTCTTGTTTTATGGGGAAATTGTAAGGGAAATCCTGGAAAAACTGGGCGGCAGACATTTAAAGCAAACATTTAATCAAAATGCTAAACAAAATGTATGCTAAAAAGAGTTGAAATAAATATTTAGATATTTTTAAAGTAAGCATAAAGAAATATAAAATACGAATTGTAAAAAGAAATAGAAAATATAAAATATTTAATTAATAAACTATAATATAACAATAATGCAATAAATTTCTATTAATTTTATAATTTATTAACCATAGCAAATGTAAAGTTTCTCGAATTAAATGAGCTATTTTTAAAGCTGTATAAACACTAAAAATATTAAAACAAATCTTTTAAAATTATAATTAAACTATAATTAATTTCATAATTTATTGATTAATTAGGGCAAATGGAAAGGTTTTTGCATTAAATCTCTATTCATTTCATAGATGCTACATCATAATAAACAAATGTTAAAGTTATTCGTGTCGTATGTACTCGACTGCAGCATACGCTTTGACTTTAGCCGGACGGCTGTGATTTAACCAACGAGGTTTTCCATGTGGCTGGGCGAGAGTCAACAGAAAAACACAAGCCCAAGCACTTAACCATATTAAAAAGGGTTAAAGGTGTGCAAATATTTGCCAGCCGCCAATTAATATATATTGTAATAATCAGCGCTGTATGATAGTGAACAGAAGAGAGAGAGAAAGAGTGAAAGAGAGAGAGAGAAAGAAAGATATATATAGAGAGAGAGAGGGAGGTGAAGGGGTGTTTTAATAGCTATTGTACTGGTCTGGTTCAAAGGCCATTCGTTCCCTCTCACCATTCCACTTGAAATGGGAGCTTATGCGAAGGCGCAGAGCATAACATCGGCTCAGTCATAGTGCATATGAATGAGTGAATCAGTTGAGTGTATTTGATCCCGCCAAAATGACTGTAGGTGTGAATACGTCTGTGAATGCAGCGCTGACGCCAGTTGCACTTGAACTTAAAGCTTGGTGCTCTCACCTGTAAGTATGCAGCAGACACACAGACACCCACACTCAAACACTCAAACACATTCACACACACACTCACAGACTCATACGCACAGGATACGTAGCTGGCATAAAATTCGAGACGATAATTGATATGCGGCACATGGAAAACACAAAAGCGCACAGGCCCAACCGCAAACAAACCAAGTTGAGTGTTGTCCTATGGGTGAGTGTATAGGTGCAGTCGGTGGGTGGCTCAATCTTGCCTTACTCCCATCGACTAGGTCTGTAATAGGGCAGGCAACGTTGAAGCTTGCCAAGTGTCGAAGGCTCCAGAGTACAGGCAAAGGCAAAAGCAAAAGTAACAGGCAAAAGCATAGGTACAGTGGTACAAAAACTGATAGAGGGTGCATGGAAACCCTGAAGTAAAATTCGAACATTGCAGTATCAAGTGTAACTTGTAATTGTAATTGATTTTGATCAACTGTTACATATCCTAGAGTTTTTCATAACGAGCTTTTCGCTTTTTCAAGCAAAAATCTTGGAAATTTACATTAAATTTGCAATTTCAATCGATTATGGTGTTACATTTCTCAACATCAAAATTATATTATACGATATAATGTGAATTTCCGGTCTTTACATATCCTATAGTTTTGGACAATGTGCTTTAAGCTTTTTCAAGTAAATCTAGATATCATAAAGACCTTAAAAATTTGCATTGAAATATTAATTTTAATCGATTTTAGTGTTAAATTTTTTCACTTCAAAATTAGATTATACGCTTTCCTTTGAATTTTCCGTCTTTACAGGGTAAACAATAGAAAATTTGGTAGCAAACGTCAATGTCGACATCGTAGTCTATGGATGTTATTGCTTCTGTTCACACTGAGGTTTAAAAGCATTTTCAAGCTGTTTAACTCATTGTTGTTGTCATTTTGTAATAATCGCAAGTATTTTGATTAGATTATTGCTCGTTAGCGTTGCTTTTTCTAGAAAAAACACACTCACACTCTCCCCCACTCACCCTCATTCTCACATTGTCATGGCTTTTAACGCCCTGTTTGCCCCCCAATTCCATTTGGGTTTCAGTCTATGCTGATCGACTCATTAACTCGCTTTTTGTGCCGCAAAGTGCACAACAGACACGCCCCCAGGACCAGAGCATCAGAGCTCATATAGTCTAGGGGAACGACGAGATGTTGTAATAACAAATTTTATACAAAATATAAAATATTTATGCAAGTGAATTGGTTTAAAGCCAAGATAGAGTTAAAGAGAGAAAGATAGAGAGGGCGCTTAAAGGGCTTTAAGAGCCCTGACAAGTTCCGTTGAGCCATGCAAAACGGTTATTAGGCAATTCATTTTCCCCCCTCGTTCCTGTCGTACCATTCGTTGGGCTTTAATTAAGCACAAAACTATAAGCGATAAACATTTTCCGTCATGTCTAATCGATTTCCTTGCATTGCATTGCGTTGCACGCGGCGTATACGCAATATTTTCACCAAACCCAATTCAGACCAAATAGCAACTGTAAGCCATAGTGATAGGGATGGCACTATTAACCATATGATGCACAATAATCGATTATTTTCCTAAAAATTTCGATTTTATTGAATCGAAAAAAGACTAATGTAATGTGTAAATAAGTAATCGCAAGGTTGAAATTAATCATATGATTAAATAATCGATTAATAGATTTTTTTGCCATCCCTATTTAGTGGTAACGGTAAAGGTACTTGTAGGTGTAACTATTTGGATACAAGTGATAGTGATGATGATGATGAAGTGCTTGGATCTTGATGTTGTATAAAAAAATATACTTTTTATGTGCTTCAATGTGTGTGTGGGTGAGTGTGAGTGTATGTGAGTGTGAGTGTGTGTGAGTCTATGTAATTACATGTTCAATTTGCTCATAGCAAGGAAAGTTTGACAATTTTGTATCGGAAATAAAATAGACAGCGGCATTAAGCTATAGCGTAAACTCAATTAAACTCAAGCACTATAATTCACAGGAATTGAAGGAACAAACATCATATGTGTATTGTATGGGTTGCTTTATACCATTTCAATTATAATAACTAAACTAAATGATATGCAGAGAATCAACTCAGTATTATCAATTAAAGATCTTTATATCTAGCGTTAAATCATCACCCGGATCGGAATATTATCAAACGAAACGCATTAGACCTTCTCGTGGTGCCTTGAGTTATGAATAGTCTATTGCTCAGCAATATATACATTTTAATTTTGGAATATTATAGACAATTGAAGAGCATTGTATGTGAATTGTGTGTGTGTGTATTATTTATTTGTAGCATGCGATATTTAATATGATTTACATGCAATAGAACCGCCTAATTTAACTTATGCAAGGAACAATTTTGATTCGAATTGAAATGAATCATTTGCCATAAAATATATGGCCACACTGAATATAACAAATTAAGCCCATTATGCTAAATGAAACGGTTAATTTAATGCCAAAAAAAAAAACGAGAAATAAAATGGGGGAACAAAACGCCGTCTCATAGTGTGGCCTGGGAAAAGATGCATGTCAAGTGTCTATATGTCTGTCGTGTTGTCATGCGGCTGAACCAAAGTTCCACTGACGCTTGCTTGATTGATTGTCATATTCATATTCATACTCATAGTCATACACACTCATTGTCATTCAAGTGCATTGCCGTCATCTCTCTATTCATTTTGGATTCAACTTTTGCTATCGTAAGAGTACGGTAGCTCTTACTCTTACTCTCTTCTTTCCTTATTTTTATCCCCCTTTCTCTCTAGCTCTTTCACTTTTTCACTCTTTCTCTCTCTTTCCTCTATCTCTGTTTCTCTCTTTCTCTCTTTCTCTCTCTCTCTCCTTTTGTTCTTGCTTCATTTGCTGTGTAAACAATCAGAGACAACGTCAAAATGGCAACTTAACACGAAGCTGCTCACGTCGCAACCTCATGAATATTCACACATGTTCCAAGCTCAGATTAACCACAAGGAAGGGTATCAGGGGAGCAGCTTTGTTTAGTGTATGTGTGTGAGTGTGTGTGTGTGTGTGTATGAGAGAGAGCAAAGCTCAAGCAGAGAGTAAATCATGGTCTGTATCTTAAACTTAGTCTGTACCTCAGGGCAGACTGTGCAAAAGCCGTTGGCGCGGTATTTAATGAGTCATTAGCCGGCGGTTTTTTGGCCAAAAGGTGGCCTGATTTTACCAAAACACATGCACATATATATATATTCACTTAGATTCATACAGATTCAAAAAGATTCACAAAGATTCACATAGATTCTCACATTCACCCATACACGGTCAGAGCTTATTCCAAATGCATTTACTGACTTTGTATATATCCTAGGCAGATCACAAAGCATTTGGGAAGCTGCAACGATCATTATCAACTTGGACAGATTTATGCAAATGATGTTCAAAACATGATATGAAAAAGGGGAAATTTATATGCCTCCAGTTCCTAATATAGATAATACCTATCAATCTAATCGTAGAAGGGAATATAGTCAAATGTTATTGAGTGAAAGTAGCATAGGTATCTCCATTTTTAGTATATACTGAAACTGTTGGAAAGAAGAGTAGAGAAAACAATAACAAGCACACATAGAGAAAGCGTGTCAAAAGGCAGCGACTGTTGTCAGTGTTGCAAGCTGCAGGGGCAACAATTATGTGTGGCGTCTGCAGTTTTAAGTGCGCCTTTGCATGTAACGCTGTTTGCTTAGCGACATCAGGACAAGAAGCCTCAAAAACCAGGCAGTAGCAGTTGAAACATATATACACACCATTACCATCACACACATAGACAGAACATGGGCATTAACACACAATGTAAACAATGCATTAATACTTGTAAGGGCCGTAAGGTACAGCACCACTGTCTGTATCAGTGGCAAGTTGTGAGTTGTGGCAAGTGGCATGTCGCATGTGGCATGTGCCATGTGCCATGTGCCAACTGGCAACTTGTTGGCCAAACTCTGCTCTTCCATTCGCTTGCAGTCAGGATATTATTAATTTTGTAGGCCTTAAGTCGCAGAAGATATCGCATTGTATTTGTCTCTTCAACTACACATAGATACTTTGAAATAGATACATTACGAAAGATACATCGTGATAGAAGTAATCTGATAGATTCACTGGGATAAATTCATTGCTATGAAGGAATAGATACATCGATATAGATACATCCTGTTAGATACACTGCGAGAGATACATTGTGATAAAGGAATATGTATATTGTGGTAGATACACTACGATAGATACATTTTGTTAATGTTATAGATACTTTGTGATAAAGGTATAGATACATTGGTATTGATATAATCCTAAAGATACATTGCAATAGATACATTGTTTTGAAACGATAGTTCTATTTATGTACATCTATAAATTCTAATAGATAATCTACTGCAGATACATTTTGAAAAAGTGATAGATACATTGTGATATATACATTCTGATAGGTACACTGCGAGACACGCGGTGGTGACGGTATAGAAACACTTCTATAGATACGTTGTGATAGATATATTGTAAAAGGTACATAGTGAATGTATGAATATTAAATATGCATCAAGATCTTCTCTCTGTGATAGATATATTATTTCATATTATGATGAATTTGTAGATACATCGTGGTAGATACAACCTCATAGAGACACTGCGATAGATACATTATGATAAATTTATTGTGATAGATACATCACGGTAAATACACTGTTTTAGATACATTATTATGAAACGATAAATATATCATAACAGATTCGTTGGGATTGATATATCCGGATAAATACACTGCGATAGATACTTTGAAACAATGTTTTAGATACAATGTCATAGATACATTCTGATTGATACTCAGTAACATATATACTTTAATATGCCTATATAATCTAAATATAAATTGAAACAATTCTATGAAAACTACCTTATTTGATAGAGTATTTCAAATGTGGCATGAAATTATGAACTGAAAATTTGTTTTTTTTTTTTTTTATTTTTACTGCTTTTTGGGGCTATGCAAAATCGATTACATTGTGTGTGAGAGTGTGTATGTTTAACTGTCTGTCTGTTAGTCTGACTGAATGTCTGAATCTATTTGCCTGCCTGTTGCCCGCTTGCCAGTGTTGCTTTTGGCCCCAAATGTTGGCCAAGTTGCCGCTGATTTGTCGCATTCCCTGCGCAATGTGACAAACGTTAATTTCTGTGCCTTGTTTTGCATAGAGCGGCAAAAACTTTAGCCTGCGCCTGTCTACGCTTACCCCATGAATTAGGGGTGGTAGCCATCGAATGGTAAGGGGGAGGGTGGTGGTGCACGACATTGCGTGCGTCGTCTTAGTTACTTGAGCAATTTATGGCAAATTAAATAAATTTATCATTGTGGCCAGGTTGCGGTTGCGCTTCACCCACCTGCTAAAGCCTGTAGCTCGAATACGGAGGACTGAGGTCTGATGGTCTGATGGTCTGACTGGTGACTTTTTGCCACTGCCACGTCTTGCCAGCCCGCCCCCTTGGCCATAAGCTTACAATAGTCCAGTTACAGCTACAAAACAATTGTAATGTCGATTTGAAAACACGAGCGAAATAAACCCGCATCAAAATTGAAGAATTTGCAATAGTTTCTGTTGTTGTTGTTGTTCTTGCGTTTTATTTTGCCTGTCGTCGCCTCTGCCCCTGCCCCCACTTACCAAGTAAAAGTGTCAGCGTGTGCCAGGCACCGGGCCAACCAAAACCAACCAAAAGGAAACAGCAAAAAAATAAACCAAAAGAAAAAAGAAATGGAATGAAATGGTAAACGAAGCAAGCCCAAGTTTTTTTCTTTTTTCTTCTTTCTTTGGCAAGTTTCTTAAATACTTTTGCGGTTGCCAGCAGAGCCCTAAACCCAACTCCGAAAACCACAAAATGAGCCAATCCACAGCAACAAGAACCGCAACATCAGCAACCACAACAACAACAACAATCGCAACCACAACAATTAATGCCGCGTGGTTTGAAATTGGCTAAATATAAACACACTAACACATGGACAACTTGCACTATTTGTTATACTTATGCTCTTATATTCACCCTAACTCTATCCCTTTCAATTCCTCTTCATCTTTCTCTCTCTCTCTCTCTCTCTCTCTCTTTCTCTGTCTTTTTGCACTCCATCTCTTCGTTTTGTTTGCACTAACCGGCGTATGCGTGATTTTTGATTTTCAATTTCTGATTTCAGCTTCCTGATTTCAACTTTTGCTTTATGCATTCGCTTTATTGAATGCAAAAGCAATGAATTAAAGAAAATATATATTCATTTAAGTATATACATATATGTATATATATATATAGATACGTACATACATATATATATTTACATAAACTTTAATATGTAGATAAACCAACATGTGCACATTGTATGTGTTTTATTTAATTCAGATCTTAAGGCCATATAGCGCATCTGCCAAGCCACGCCTCCCACCAAGCTCTGTCGCCTTCTTGCCATGCTGGCCAGTTTGCCTAGCCGCTTATTATGGCCCAGTATTGCGCTATCTTGTGATATATCGCTGGGCAATTAAATGTTATCGGTCACAGAGACATCAAAAATGCGCACAGACAGCGAAAGCAACAACAAAAGCGAGTGGGTTAAACAGAAAGAGAGGGAGAAAGATGGGCAGAATAACAGAGAGAGAGAGATATATAGAGAGAAAGACAGAGAGAGTGAAAAAAGGGAGGTTTGATGGGGGAGTTCAAGGGAGAGATATAGAGATAGAATCAGACGACATACGGACACGGTTCGTCCGAAAAATTGTCATTAATCATCGCGAATGACGTGAGCTGCACGCAATGGCAACAAACGACAACAACGACAAACAATAACAACAACAACAAACAGTAACAACAACAACAACAACAAACAACGACAAACAACAGCAACAACAAACAGCAGCAAATGTAGCTGATTGAACAATAACAACAGGCAACATAATAACAATTTGTGGCCAAATATTTGTTGCACTGAGCGCAAATTTCTATTGGCCAGTGTAGCTTGTAGGTAGGATACACTCACATCGCATTACATATCATTTATTCATTGATTCACTCACTCATTCAATCATTAACCCATTGATCCACCTATACATTTATTCATTCAATCAAGCATTCGGTAATTCATTCATTTATTAATATCCGCCTTCATTCATTCGTTGCAATTGTACTATCATTTGTTTATCAGTATCTCATTCATATACTTTATTCACTCATTCATTCAATAATTCACTTATATATTCACCTTTTCATTCAGTAATACCATTTATAAACTGACTTACTCATTCGGTCACTCAGTCATTCATTCATTCTTTCAGTCATTCTTTAATTCACCTCTTCATTGACCTGTTCATTCATTTATTCAGTCAAATATTCACCGATTCATGTATTCTTTCATTTTTTTATTCATGTACTTATTCATTTCCTCATTCACTCACTCATTCATTCATTCAACATTCACCCACTTATTCATTCACTCATTTTTAGGGGTGCAGTGCTAGTGCCCAGCTACCCAATACTCCAAATGCAGCTTCAAATGATTCATAAGCAAATCACTCAGCTCTGATGCAATACTCATGAATACTATCAATGCGACAACTATGACCACTCAACAAAAATGTGACTCACGATTTTATTCATGATCTCAACCAGCGCAGGCATTTAAAATGAATATGCAATTATTCGTTTTGCAGTTTTTCTACTAACTAATCTTGAATGCTTATCACTGGCTAATGAGCTCAATTAAACCAAAATAGATTCACATGCACTCATGGCACACGCTAACACTTGAAGTTATGTAAATATTTGAATATATTCAAACACTAGCTTGTGACTACTGTTCAATTTTCATGATCAAAAATTCCATCTGTGCAGAATGATTCAGTTATTCGTGAACCTTGGCGGTGTGGCTCTTCCAAACAGTAATCGAATACTCGATACTTGATCGATGCTAGTCATTCGATTTGTCAGCATAAGCCATGGACCCTCGATTCTTGGGCCATGAATAAATTGTTATAATTGCTAAAGTTCTATTCGAATAACAATTCTATACACGAAATATGAGTCTTATGAGTGTTCTGAGTGTTCGGATTGTTAAAAGTGTTATGAGTGTTTAATATGTTAAATGAGACCATAAGAAAATGAGGCTTTGTACAGTTTGTTTTTATAGTTATGGTATTTAAAAAAAAAATAAATATAATATATATACGTAACCCCATCTAATAACTGAACTATTACAGGGTATTCAGAGTTCACATTAAACACATCTGCATGCACCCATTGCATATTAATGCGGGCTACATTTTTCTATGACTTTCATTCCGATTTTATAGACAATCGTCTGTTCCATGCCCCTACCCCTATTTGTCATTTAGCCTCTCGCATACCCTGTATACACACATTTGTTTATGGTACCCTACCATATAGCATCGATATGCGGCGGCACTTTTGTGGTTGTAATACAGATACAGATACAGATTCAACTGGAGATGAGATTCAAAATTGAAATTGCTCTGGGTATATGGGCAGGGTATTTGATATGGGCATGGGTATGGTCATGGGCTTGGGCTTGGGCTTGTGTTTGTTTATAGGGTATAGGGTATATATAGGATATGGTGCGCATTACTTATGATGCTAATGCATCGAGCATTAGCTGCATCTGCCTGGCGATGATGTCAAAGTCGAAGCCGGCGTCGACGTCAAAACTCAAGCTGCAATTGCAATTGCAATTGCAATTACAAATTGCGCATGAGGCGAGTGCCTCATATGTCATATGAGTGTTCCAAGCAACACCCTCCCCTTTCGACCCTTCCCCCAACATGGTCTTCCGCCCAACACCCAATCACTTCACTTCACGTAAGCTTTATTCTTTGCCTGCCGCCTTGTATCTTTCGCATCTTTAGCCACTTGAGAGTCGATGGCTCGATCTCCATGTCTCTGTCGATCTCAATGTGTTCCTCTCTATCTCTCTTTCGGCATGTCTCTCTTTCTCTCTCAGTCTCTCTCTCACTTTCTCGCTCTTTCTTTTTCTTTTTCCCTCTCGACGCCGTCATTTATCGTTGACGCTCGATTAAAATTCTTGGCGTAATTTAGCATTCCAACGGGGGCTTTGTGTAGGTGGTAGATTGAAGCGGCGCAAATCGCGCGCATCGCTCAGTAACCCAGTAAACTCATTAGGCAGAAGGCGCAGCATTTGAATGATCGACGCTGCGTATACCATGTAATTTAGGCAATTGAGTCACCCAGTTGGCTAGGTATGTTGCCTGCAGCCTGCTAACCATTATAATCATGCGTCAAAGCACTTAAATGAATACAAGATCCAAAAGTATCTGTAACTCAGTGGACGAATTTATTCAAAGGTATTCAAAGGCAACAAACATACTTCGACGACAGTCGAACAGTCTGGTAGCGAATTGGTTGGAGCCGCAGGGTGGCACACGCAAATGTTTGCAAAGAGTGCCGCATAGTGAATCGGAGAGGAGTGGAGTGGAATGAATCGTTTGAATGCTTTATGCGAATGTTTCGATGGCGTTCAAAATTCAGAAATGCGACGCAAATTTATTGCATCAACATGCAACAAGCTGAGCTCTACCGGGCACCAGCGTGCTCTAGGACTGGGTCTGAGTCTGAGCTCAGCGGCACTGTCAGATACTGTGTATCTGTGAGATACTTTATGCGGTATCTGCATTGCGCTCGTAAATAGATACGCTGACTCTTAAGTCAGTTTGTCATTTAAGTCAAGTCAGACAGTCGCACAGTCAGAGCCAGTCAGTCAGTCAGTCAGTCAGTCAATCATTCAGTCAGTGAGTCAATCAGTCAGTCAATCAGTTAGTCCGTCAGTCATTCAAATCGCAACATTTTTGCGGTTGTCGCTGTCGCTGTTGCTATTATTGATGGCCCACAATTTGCATAAGCCCAAGAAAGTTGACAATGTGAGTTGTAGCGACTATACGACTATAACATACCCTGCAAATTGTGTGAAATCTAAGAAATGTGGATAGAAAAGCTTTGTATATTCGAATTTATAATATGCATAAAAAATGGATAAACTTTAGATTACTTTACTCAAGGTTCTGTATAGTTCTTACATCTAAAGGCTGGAAATTTAATCTTTATAGAGTTTAATTTAAATGTTTCCGATAATAGTTAAAGGAATATGAAAATGTTATTCTATAAGGTATAAATTCAACAACGATACATTATGATCGATACAAAAATAAGAGAGATAAGAGACTCAGCATTATAAACTGAATAAATTAAATTGAATAAATTAAATCAAAGAAATATATTAAATATATGTAAACATTTTTATATATAATATATTATATCTTTACATCTTTATAAATAGATACTTATTTAAATTTATGCTTTTAATGGCAATAGTGCCCATAGCTGTGACATTGCAAATACAGGGTGTTTTGGAGTGCATTCAATTGATTTCAAATCAAGTGTTGCAGCTACACGTGCCAAACATTTGTCACAATTGTATGTTGTTCTTGTTGTTGGTGTTGTAATTGTTGATGTTGATGTTGTTGTTACTGTCGATGTTGCTGTTGTGTTATGTATAAACAATTAATTATGCGTCTTAACAAGTTGTAAGTGTTGTCACTGTGCGTGTGCCTCATGTTCCTCATGTTCTTCATGTTCTTCATGTTGCACATGTTGTTAATGTTGTTTATGTTGTCTATGTTGTTTATATTGCAATTGTTGCATATGCATGTAACTGTCAAAAATGCATAAATGCATAAATAAGATGAAGAGGCTCAAGTGCAATTTGAATTGCAGGTTTGCAGTTTTGCAGTTTATCCCATTGTCAATGCCAGAGATTCATGGCATTTGCGTTTGGGCCCAAGGTTGAATCGTGCCAATCGTGTTGAATATCAGTAGTGTTCGATATGCAATTTATCGATACAAAGCAACGTTTGGCCAGCGCCCAGTGAGCAGCTGTCAGCAATCGACTGACGACTGCATAAATTTGCATACATGCAATGTTTGATCTAAAGTAAATTGTCTTGTAAGCAACTGAGTGGATACCATAGACGAATATCTAATCGAATATAGATATAGTTAGCTGTTACATAGATTGTATATGGTCGAATCGTAAGCTGTCTGACATATTTATGGTAAGTGGGTGCAACTTGGGGCACCCGAACGACTATTGCAACAAAATGAACTTGTCAACAATAGAATGAAGTCACGTATTTAATCAGCTAAACATTATATGAGCCTGTCTGCAGAAAATGGCACAATTCTAGAATGGCAAATCGAAAATGTGAAGAAAAAAAAAATACAAGAAAATGCGAAAATGGAAAAACGAACAGCGTTGAATTTGAACTGTGAACTGGGAACTGAGAACTGGGAACTGGAAACTGGGATCTGTGAATGGGCGCCAAGAAGTTGGCTCAAACTTGAAACTCCGACTGAGTATCAAGTACAAGCTGTAGCAACATTTTGCACAAAATCAAATCTCATTGCGAATAAAATAACAACAACAAAATCAAGACATATATATATATATATACATATATGTATATAGATATTATTAGCAGTAGCTAGAGGAAACTTTCTTATAATAAGCTACGATTTTTCCAGCTCGCTTTTCTCTTTACAATTTTATTTTATTTTATTTTTTTTTTGTTATTTGGTACTTTTAACATTTTGCACACGCGTTTCGCAGCAAACAAATTACGTGCCTCGATACGCAGAGCCCACACTGAGGGCGTGGCACACGCCCATGTCCATGCCCAATGGCATTTTGACATTCTTGTTAATGGGCCAAGCATCAAATTACACACACACACACACACACACAACTCTCTCTGAGTCTCTCGTTAGCAGGTCGTTTCAGTTACATCCAAGAGATACAGTCCATAGTCAAAGATGCAGATACATATGCACATACACATTTACATACAAATATATATATATATATATATAATATATAAAATACATGATAATGTATGTGGACATTTTCAAACAAGAACAAATTCAAATGATTAATCCAAATTGAAAAACATTGATTTAGCTAGAATTTTAGCTATAGCTACAGCTTCAATCATGAATATAGCTCTAGCTAGAATCGTAAATCTTGAATCTGAACTATTGAAGCTATAATTTAACTTTAACTATTAAATATAGCTATAGATAGAATCATGTATATAGCTGTAGCTTGAATATCAAATATAGCTATAGGTCGAATCTTTACTATAGCTATAGATTGACTCTTAAATATAGCTATAAGTCGAATCTTAACTATAGATATAGGTTGAATCTTAACTATACATATAGCTTAACTCTCAAATATATCTATAGGTCGAATCTTAACTAAAGGTATAGCTAGAATCTTACCTATAGCTATAGCTAGCATTTAAGCTATAGATACAACTTGACTCCTAAACATAGCTATAGGTCGAATCTTAACTATAGCTATAGCTTGAATCTTCAATATAGCAAAGGGTCGAATGTTAAATATAACTTTAGCTTGAATATAAAATATAGCTATAGCTAGAATCTTAACTATAGATACAGCTATAGCTATATCTACAGATTCGATTACTCTGTGCCTCTGTAAAGGGCTTTGGCTTTGGCTTTGGATCTGTGTTGCACTTTAATTTGTTGTCTACAATGAGGCAGCCTGGCCCTGAAATGCGGCGTTTTGTTGTCACACAGTGGCAAACGCAACTACAACAACAACAACCACAACAACAACAACAACAACAGTCAAGAAAACAACAAAACAACATGCAACATACAAGAGAACAAACAACGAACAATGTCAAAGACTCTGGCAGCGCTTTTTTTGGCCAAGAACGTCGAGTTGGAGCTGACAATGTTGCACAGTGGGTCAAAATAACAAGTTAGTAAACACTTTTATACACAAACTCATAAAGAAAAGTATGGGGGAATTTTCGAGATTAAGATTCTTCAAAATGAAAAATTTTTAAGTTTTTATTTTTGTAATAATTTAAAAGTATATTTTAGAATAGACAGAATACTTTTAGTTTGGCATACCCTATACCGTATTCAGTAGACTTTCATTAAAGATATTGTTTCTTTATTTTTTTCCTTTTCCAAATTATCAATAAAAGAAATTCGATGTGAAACATTTGCATTGGAATCTGAGCCCAGAATTTGAGTTCTCGAAAATAATGAAAATTTGAACACAACGAATTTATGAATTGAAATTGTAGCCTTGAACAGAAAACGAAAAGAAAGAAAATAAATATGTAACCGATCATTTGGGAAATATTTTTGAAGTCCGATAAGAATCAACTGTATATATATATTATATATACATACATATGATCGCATATGTCGAATCAACAATGAAGCATTTATTATGCAATGAATAATTTGCAAGCAGAGCCGTTCAGACAAATAATTTGCTTTTAAATTTTATCAAATTTTTGTGAAACAAAAAAGAAAAGTATCCCAATTATAATACTTAAATGGAAATGAATTTAAGAACACATTTAATTTTAAATTAAAACTTTAAAAAAAAATGGGAAAACAACAAATTCTGTTTGCCTTTGAGTTAGCTTGTGCCCATGGTGCATAGTTATAGTTACCGTTGGAAGCAGTCACAGTTACACAGTCACAGTCACAGTCACAGTCACAGTCACAGTCACATTCACAGTGACAGCTTTTGTGTGTCCAGTGACTTGCGAATGCCAATGCAACAAAAGCAACAATACAAACAGAGGCAACAATAGCAACAATGACACAAAGCTACCAACTGTAAATAGAAATGCATTTTACAGTTCCACACTTTTAATTGTACTTAAAGATACACACACACAACACAACAAACACATCACACACACACACACACACACAAATACCCTGTACTGTATATAGAAAAGCGAGAACAAATACTTGAGCATCGCTTACATCAGCGCATGAGCATTCAGCTTGGCAACACACTCACACTCACAAACACTCACACACACTCACATACACTCATATACACATTCACACATAATGAGAGCATTCGCATGATTTATTTATACAGTATATCTCATTTCGGTTCTGATTTCATTTTATTTCATGCTGAATTTTTTTTTCTCTTTCTTTTTATTTTGGATTCTTCAGGAAGCTTTAGATGCAGGCAACCAGAAAAAACCTCAAGTTTTGCTTCACAATTTCCCCTTTCCAAGTGGATGGATTTGTGTGTGTGTGTGTGTGTGTGTGTGTATGTGTGTGTGGGCTAGGCATTGTACTAAAAATAAACAATTTAGAAGCACAAATGCAATGATAACAACAACAAGAGCAGAAAATAATGAAAATAAATAATGAAGTCACTCGAGATGCACAGATTAGAAACCCGAGAAATTGTCCAAGAGTCAAAAAGTCCACAACATTTCATTACATATTGTAGTGTTCGGTCACCAATACATATCAACATCATAGCCATGGTCATGACCAAGCAGTAGACACCCTGTATTTGTTGGCATTTATAGAAAATTTTGATTATTTTTTTTTTTTGGTTTGTAATTCTCTAATTATAGTATTTTTTTTTTATTATATGAATATTATTTTTTCCATAAGAAAAACTTTAATATTTGCATGTATTTAAAAATGCCTAAATGGAATATTATTATTTTTAATTATTTATTTTTTTTTTTTTTAATAATTTTACAATTATTTTAACATTATTTATTTCTATACAAATCCCAAGAAAATCTATATCATCAACAATTTGTGAAACTTTGACTTAGTCTTAGTCTCATTTCAATTGAATTTTTAAGTAGTTAGAAAAATTATTAAAATTTGTATATGTATATAATAATGTGACCATGTGTCTTTCAATATTTTACTGGGTATACTAATCTGTTTATGCAATTATATAATTACTGCAACTGTTTCAAGCATTGACCAGGCTCTGTGTTTGCGCCCTGACTGTTGCTATTCTAACAGATAAAGTTTCAAAGCTCTGACAAACACACACACACACACACACACCAAAGAAACATACTCACTCATACACACATACAGATTCACACATATTCATATACACTCATAGGTACACTCAATCACACACACGCCCAGCTAAAATGCATTTAAGATTTAGAATACTTGGCATTTAATGAAGTCAAGGATAGCATTGTTTCTAAATACATGCACATAACTGTATAACACACACACACACACACACACACACACATTCAAACGTTTTTCAAAATATTATAATGCAATGAATTTCGATTTACCTTAGCCTCTAACATAAATTTGCCTATGATCTGTAGTACTATGTTATATATATCTACACAAATAAACATATATCGTTTTTCAAACTAAATTTATATTCTTTCTACTTTCATCTATCTCTCTTTTCTTTCTCTCTCTCTCTCTCTCTTTCTCTATCTTCCTATATCTGTCTTACTCTCCTCTCTTTCTATCTCACTTTCATTCTCCCTTTCTATATCAACCTTTAGTTTAGTACTATAATATAATAATTTGTATTTTACGACAAAAAGTCTTTCAGAAAGAGCCCAATATCTTAAGAAAGGTGCAATAGATACAGTTAGAGCATGATACTGGGGCGTGACCAATAGCCTTGAAAAGATTATAAACAAACAAAAAAAAAAAAAAAAAAATAGAAAAGATAGACTATAAAAATGGCATTGTCCAAATGTCTTTATGAAGATCTTATTGTAAATACGGTGCACATTTGCTTACGCTCGGGGGAAGATAACGGTTTACCGTTTAGCGGATAACGGAATTTAAGTACCTTATGTCCACATATATCATATGTGCACAGGTGCAAGTGAGAGGCAGCGATCGCAAGGTGTAGATCATGTCTATTTATAAATAGATGCACTTGATATGCACATAATATAGATAGAGCTATTAGATCATTATGACGTTAAAATATCATTTCATACATATTACGAAATCCATGTAACTAGGGATAGATAAAGATTGTATTATAGAGTACAATAGATATACTATATAATCGGAGTAGACTTTATGAATAAAGTATTGGGAGTACAGGAAGAGAACAAATTTACGAGAGTATAGAGTATGGAGAGAATAGGGTGTATACAGAGAAAGAGAGAGTGTGTATACCTAATATGAATAGTATAGGGAGTATGGAGAGTATCGAAAGACAAAAAGAGGGAGAGGGAAAGTTAGACTCAGTATTTAGAGTATAAAGGTTACAGATGTTTTATTATTTATAAAGATTATAGATTTATAGATAGTAAGAAACAGTATAAAGTGTACAGACAGTATCAAGAGTATACAAAGTGTATTAAGTATAGAGGGTATAAGGAGTATATAAAGTATGGAGAGAGAGAGAGAGAGAAAGAGTGAGAAAGAGAGTGATTATAGAGAGCAATCTGTGTATAAAGACTTTCAAGAATATGTAGACTTTGAAGACTTCCAAGTATATAGCATTAATTTGCATGGCGCTATGAGTGTGGCATAATCTCAGCTTGAGTTGTAACACATAGTCTTCTTCTGTATATAATATATGTGCCAGATCTGGCTATATGCACACATATCGCTGGCATTTCGCTTGGCATCTCTTATTTCTAAATTAAGATGTTTGTGTAAATTAATTGGTCGCTGGCATGATTACTGCAAAAGCGACCAGCAATTAGCCTAGATTTGCCATTGCAATGAAGACACAGAGATAGAGATGGATAGAGATAGAGAGAGAGAGAGAGAGAGAGAGAGAGGGAGAGAGAGAGGCAGAGGGGGATCGAGAGAGAAATACA
>JBANCZ010001935.1:0-18296 GCA_037040025.1 Sphaerogastrella javana | reverse complement strand
ATGGAAGCAGATGTTGCGCACGTCGTTAAAGAGCTTGTCGACGCGGTTGTGGACATGAATAGTTCCTTAATTGAGCTTTTCAACGACACACCGGTCGACTTTGCGCTTAGCAGCAATTCTAACTTTTCGCCACCACGGAGCAGCACTCCAAACATATTTTTGCCGGAGTTTGAACTCAGCCGAGGCATAAAACGCCCCAGGACTGAGTAAAAGTTGTAAACAACTTCCATTCAATAAAAGATTTTCAAATTGAAAACTTGTGTTCATTTTTCATGCGGTTTTAAGCTTTATTGAAGGCAAAGAAAAGGCATCTTTTTTCTGAGTTTTAACTTAAAATAATTATTGTGTTTTTCTCAGAAATGGATAATTTGGCTGATATTAACTCTGCATTCGACGATACGGATTTCTCGATCCCAATCTTTACGCCCGATGTTCTGATGTTGGACGACATTGATTGGGAGCAATCAATCGATTCTTCTTTGCCTTTTTCTCCTGCTATTGAGGACTTTGAGTCGCTGTTCGGGAACATTGAAGATAGCTTGTACGCTATTCAATTCACCGACTCTACAGCCAAAAGCGGCGAGAGAAGAAAACGGTGTAAAAAGCGTCGTATACAAGTTGGGGAAGGAGTCAGTGAGTCAAACATTCCACTGCTTTTTGAAGTGGAAAAAATCGCGGAAAAAGAAAGTGCCTCTTCCAGATTTCATCGTACGTCGGTAATATCCGAGTTTAAAATCAAGCATAACTTCTCGGATTTCAGCGATATTTTGAAGATTGAGAGTGCCATTGACTCAATCTTTCAAAAATGCGTGGAACAACATATCGAGCATGCCAACGGCGACGATTTCATCTGCGTTACAGTCAAGCATGACAAATTGCGGTCTCCCATTTTTATCTCCAACTTCAAACGCAATTTCAAATACGAAGACTTTCTTAACTCAATTGACGAAGTCAGCCAAAGTAATAAATACTTTTTATTTGATGGCGTTATGACTATGGAAATAACCATCACAAAGAAAATATTTGGCGCTGCACCACCTAAATCGCGTCGCGCCCCCATAGACGAAAGTTGTATTAGAAAGAATAAGCGTAGTCTCATTGAAATAAAAAATGTTGACAATTACGGATGTGGTTATTACGCGATTGCTTTGGCCATTTACTACGTTGAATATCAAAACTCAACGAGACATGAACGCGATCTTGTGAAAAAGAATTACAATGGACGTCTTACGGCAAAAGCCAGAGAATTATGCGACGGTGCGAATGTTGACTTCGATACGCCTTTGTCAATTAATGAACTGAGCTTGATAGACAATTATTTAGCCCCGCGTTATCAGCTGTTTGTTGTGAATGGTATTCAAAAAACGCTCGATCACAAAGGACCTCCTGGCAAAACTCCGATTTTTATTGAACTGTATGGTGAACACTACAACACTATTACGAACATTAGAGGCTACATGAACAAGCCTTTCTTCTGTGTGACATGCTGGGTCGCATATTCACATCAAAATGAGCATCGATGCACCAATAGCTGCAGGTTTTGTTTACAGACAACTGGTTGTGATGGACACCTTAAACACTGTTCCAACTGTAATCGCGAATTCCAGGGAGAAGATTGCTTTGAAAACCATCTTAAATTCAATATCTGTAACTCAAAAAAGCGATGTGAAAATTGCCAGGTGCTGTACAGTGAAAGAAATGGCCACGAATGCGACAAATTTCAATGTTATCGATGTAATGAAGAGTACAATGAAACACCTCATTACTGCTTCATGCGATCAAAGGATATTGAAAAAGTAAAGGAAGAAGATTCAGCCCTAAAAATATTTTGTAGCTTCGACATTGAAAGTGAGCTGAACAAAATAGACGAAAAAATTACTGATCACAAAGCTGTGTTGTTGATTGCAAATATTGTGTGCGACACTTGTTTTGACCACATTTCGGGGACAAAAATAAGCGCTATTTGTGAAATTTGTGGTGAAGGTGAACAAATATTTCGCGGTTACGAATGTGTGAGACAATTTGGAGACTTTTTATACTTAAGCTTAGCGAAGAAAGCTGAACTTCAAAAAGGAAGAATCTATGTTTTAGCGCATAATTTTCGCGGTTACGATGGTCACTTCTTAATGCAAGATGTGTATGAAAGAAAATTTAGGAATATCGACACTGTAATGAATGGGACGAAAATTTTAAAAATTGACGTTGGAAACATTCGTTTCTTTGATAGCTTAAGCTTTTTTCAGCAACCGCTCGCATCATTACCCAAGGCATTTGGATTTGCGCACCGTGCAAAGAAAGGATGGTTTCCTTATACATTTAACACATCCGAAAATCAGAATTATATCGGCGATATTCCCTCTCATGAATATTTCAATGTTGAAGCTATGCAAAAATCCGAAAAAGAAGAATTTATTGCATGGTACAATGAGATGAAATTACAGCCATACAACTTGCAGTCGGAAATGGAGATTTATTGTAAAAATGATGTCTTAATCCTGCTACTTTCAATTATGACGTTTCGAAAGCAGTTTATTGATATAACTGGAATTGACCCTACAACCCGCAATTTCACTTTGGCGTCTATTGGTCTTGAAACCTATAGAGCCAAATTTCTCAAAGAAAAAACAATTGGCATCACACCTATTGCCAGCTATTCCGGACGTAAATCTTCCATTAACGCCGACATTTGGCTAGACGTGTTGGAGCAAGTGGAGGCAATTGACACGGAAAAAAGATGGTTTCCCTCAAAAATAAAACGTGAATACAAAATTGGACCTTATTGGGTTGATGGCTGTATTCCTGACAAGCTTATTGTCTTCGAGTATATGGGCTGCTTCTATCATGGTTGTGACAAATGCTATCCTATTCGCAATGAAGAAATAACACTTTCAGATAATGGGATTGAAAGAAAAACAACCCCAGAAAACCTGTTTAGCGAAGCAACTATGAAAATTGCATATTTACAGAATAGAGGCTATTATGTGAAAATAATGTGGGAGTGTGAGTTTATCGAAGACATCAGTGAGGTAACTGCTTACGGTGTAGCCTGGAGAAAACGAGAAAAATATGATCGGAAAAGAGTCGGTGCGTTAAACATTCGTGACAGCTTTTTTGGTGGAAGGACCAATAATATTCGATTTTTTTATCAATGCGCTTACAACGAAAAAATCGAGTACAAAGACGTCACTTCTGAGTACCCTTATGTTTTAAAAAATAAAGCATACCCAGTAGGACACCCGAAAAAAATTTATGTTGATAATATTTTTACGACGTATTTGAAGTATTATTTTGGGTTTGTAAAGTGCGACATATTGGCTCCTCACGATTTATTTTTACCTGTTTTGCCATCGAGATACAATGACAAACTAATGTTTGTATTGTGCCATACATGTGCCATTATGAAACAGCAAACGTACTGCTGGCACACTGATGACGAACGTAAACTAACCGGCACATGGACAATACAAGAGGTATTGAAAGCGGAAGAAATGGGCTATCGTGTATTGTATATATATGAAATATTTCATTATGAAGAACAATCTTGCGATCTTTTTAAAGAATACATCAACATGTGGCTTAAAGAAAAGCAGGAAGCGAGCGGATATCCAGCGCATTGTGTCACAGCAGATGAAAAAAATTTGTACATACAGGAGTACCTTGAAAAGGAAGGAGTGCAATTAGACGGCTCAAAAATTGAAAAAAATCCAGGACGACGTTTCATTGCGAAGTTGATGCTTAATTCATTTTGGGGAAAATTATCTCAACGCCCAAATATGCCGAAAACAAAAGTCTGCAAAGATTATGATACATACTGGAAAATTGTAAACAACGATCGGTATAAAATAACTGGTGATTACCTTGTGAATGATGAAACACTTTTGCTGAATTACGAGATGAACAACATTGAGGACTGTAACCCTGGAAACACAAGTGTAGCTATAGCATCAATGGTAACTGCTTATGCAAGGCTTCATCTTTACGAAATATTGCTTAATGTTTGTCGAATTGGATACGATAGACTGCTGTATTTTGATACCGATTCTGTTGTCTATTGGCGAACAGAAGATGATTATCCCGAAATAGAAACAGGCGATTACCTAGGCGAGCTAACTGACGAGATACTCGACACTTACGGCCCGAATGCGCGATGCGACTTATTCGTTACATGTGGTCCAAAAAATTATGGATATAGGGTAGTTGTCGATGGAGTAAGGAAGGTGGTCATCAAAACCAAAGGAATAAAGAACGATGCCAAAAGCCTTAAAACAATTACTTTAGAAAAAATGCTTACAATGGCAGGCCAATTTTTATTTCATCCGAACACCACTTTTCCTCAAGTAACTGTCGACCAATGGCGTATCAAGAGCGATAAAGTAAAACACTGCGTTCAATCAGTAAACTTTCAAAAAATATATAGAGTTGTTTCGAGCAAACGTAAAATCGTTAATAATATGACACTCCCATTTGGGTATTTAGGTGATGTTGAGCCTGACGAATATTATCGTCATTGATTGTAAATTATAAAAGAAATAATAAAATATTTTTCGTTTAAACATGGGTGATTTTTTTCATTTACAATTTAAACCGCCATTTACGATGATGGTTGCGGGTCCTTCTGGTAGTGGAAAAACGTTTTTCGTTCGAAACTTGCTTAAACACCATCGAACGCTTATTCCTCTCTTTAAAGATAAAATAAATGTGATGTGGTCGTATGGTCAATGGCAAAAGCTTTACTCAACACCAGTAGAAAACACAAGTATTTCGTACATGGAAGGTCTCCCGTCTGAAAATGAATTACAACTGTCGAAACCTGATATTATCGTTGTAGATGATTTAATGAACGAAGTTGCAAATGATTCGACAATGGGGAACATGTTTACAAAATATAGCCATCATATGAATATAAGTGTAATTTTTATTACCCAAAATCTTTTTCATCAGGGCAAACAAATGAGAAATATAAATCTAAGCTGTCATTACCTTGTTTTAATGAAAAACCCTCGAGACCTTCGTCAAATAGACTACATAGGCTCACAAATGAAAATTTTAAGAGCGCTCGAAGAAGCATACGCTGATGCGACGGACGATTCTCCATATGGATATCTTGTAATTGACTTAAAGCAAGATACACCCAAAAAATTTATGCTCAGATCAAAAATTATACCCGGAGAAAATATAAAAGAAAAATTCAGTCCTGTTATTTACACACCAAAATGAGTCTTACGTTGCAAAAGTATTATCATCTTCTCAAGTATATATCGGAGATTAAAGATTTAAGGGTAAGAAAAGGTCTACTAAACGCTGTTAAAAATGACAGAAAATTTTTTAATGCGGTAAAAGAAATAATGAATAACACACTTAAAGGAGTTGTCCCACTTGAACCATTACAAAGAAAAAAACTTAAGAAATATAAAAGAGTGATGCGAAAAATAGCATGTTCACATAGAAAGTGCGGTGAGCGCTGTAACCTTATTCTTCAAAGCGGTGGTGCATTATCAATTATTTTTCCTATTGTTGCTACTCTGTTGTCATCATTGCTAAAATGAAGCATGTAAGGAAATTCACCGTTGTACCCTACGAAGAAACGGAAAATCAAGAAAACGAAATGGAACTTCAGACTGGAAGTGGAGTTGACGTTGAGGTTCAAAGTGAAGATGTGAAACGCACTTCGCCTCGCAATTTTATTAAAGAAAGAGCTGCGTTACGTTTAAAAAATATGCTTAAAGTCATCGCAAAACTTGCGCAAATAAATGGATACAACAATGATGGCAACATTCGCTCGAATACTGGACAGTATATTCAAAACACTGACATTGCTGAGCTTTTAACTCACGCTATGTCGGCCGGAAAAATTATACATGGAGAAAAGGAATTTGTTGAACTACTTCTGGAAGCAGGCGTTACTCCAGATTTAATTATGAATGAAAACGTCAGACATAAGTTAACAAATAAGCCAGCGAAACATAGTTTTAACGACATGGCGGAACCGCGCATTGTCACCAATACTGTTGCACCGGAACTTGCAGTAAAAAGACCTTCCGTAATAAAAGCAGTTAAAAGAAAGCGCTCCGAAGCAGAAGAGGAAAGCGAACCATCTAAGAAAAAAATAAAAGAAGGCGAGGTGAATTGGATATATCCGGAAAATGAATGAAAAGATTTTGCAAACGATTTACTATAACCCTAAAAACCCCGCGTCTTTTTCTACGAAGGAGAAACTGTATAATGCAGCAAAACATACTGCACCATCTATTACACGTGAATTTGTAAATAAATGGTTGCTTAAACAACTTACCTACACACTTCATAAACCAGTAAGAAAAACATTCATTAGGAATCAAATTGTGGTGAATCAAAAGAACGAGCAATGGCAAGCTGATCTCGTGGACATGCAAGCGTTTAAGACAACAAATAACAACTTCAGTTACATTTTAACTGTGATTGATGTTTTCTCCAAATTTGCATATGCTGTGCCACTTAAATCAAAAAACAAAGATGCAGTTTGCGATGCATTCGAATTAATTTTTAAGCAGGCAATTCCCCAAAAAATGCAAACTGATAACGGAAAAGAATTTGTAAACGAAAAAGTAAAGAAACTTTTCAAAACAAATAATGTATTCTTTTTCACTACGAAAAACGATGCTATTAAGTGTGCAGTGATTGAAAGATATAATCGTACACTAAAATCGAAAATGTGGAAGTATTTCACAAGTAAAGGCACTAGAAAATGGATTGATATTTTGAATAATCTTGTTTCATCATACAACAACGCACATCACTCAACCATTAAAATGCGGCCGATTGACGTCAACGACAAAAATTCAGCAAATGTGTTCCGCAACATTTACGGTGTCTCTTCTAAGCGAGAATTACTAAAACGGCGAAAAAATTCAAAATATATTAAAGTTGGTGATAAAGTCCGATTAAGACACAAAGTTGGCCCACTTCATAAAGGATACTACCCAAATTGGACTGATACAGTGGAAACAGTAACAGAAACAATAAAAGGACTAAAAAAGCCGTATATCGTTGTATCAAACACATCTAAGCGTCTATACCCAGAGGAAGTCCAAAAAATTGAAGAAAACCTGTATAGAGTAGAAAAAATTCTCAGAAAAAGAAAACGAAACGGCAAAACGGAGTGTTTAATAAAGTGGCTTGGTTATCCTGATCAATACAATTCCTGGGAAGCTGAGGAAAATATAATCAGATTATCGTAATGGAAAACAAGACAATAAGCTACAATAGACCTGATGTCATTTTATTTGTAGTTCAAGTTATCCTTATTTTTGTCGTCGTATGCATCTCGTTAATAAATCTCTCATTTGGATGCGACAACCCGAATTTTTGGACTGTGCTGTTAACGAGCTGCTTAGGCTACATTATGCCAAACCCTAAAATTAAGGTCAATGAAGGAAATGTCGTAGTTAACGAAAATCACATTAATAAAACAAAATTATAATCAATAAAAGACTTGTTTGTTCCACATTTTATATTTATCTTGTAAACAGATTGTTAATAGATATGAATATCGTTATAAAAGGAGTTCAATTTATGGTGTCTGATTTTGGATTTCTATTGCTGTTGTTTGTATTAATTTGCTGCGTTTCTCTTATTTTTTATTTTACTGAACATCCAATAAAATCAATTTGTGGAAACGAACTATATTTCAAAAATAATTCTTTCGAAAACCAAGTTTTGAACAAATCATTAATTTCCGAATAAGATGACTAATTCATTCTACGCGCATTTTACGAGCAATGTTAAAGATGTTTTCGGAAATAACAAAATCGGCAATTTCGTTACGAAGTTGCCTAGTGCCATGGTATTTGAAGGGGAGTGGGATGTTGGGCTTGCCGAAATACACTATACCAAAAGTTGGTATAATATAACTAAACCCCAATCGATTGGCTTGTTCACTAGCAAAGGAGCAACATTTCACAGCAAACTTTCGATTTTAGAAGCTGGAACTTATGACGACGAGGATTTACTTATTGCAAATATAAATACAAAACTACGTATATTAACAGAGGATGCAGAACAAAAATGGAATAATGATACAAATAGTAACTCAGATTTTACTACACCTTCTTTGACGATTAATTCACACACAAGACTTATATCTGTTGATCTCGGAATATGCTCAACTAATAAGGAGCTTTTACTATATCCGATATTTGAAGAAGAATTAAGCGATTTGCTTGGTCTCAGCGCAACAACGTTTAATGGAAATGAGTCTAATTTCGATCACTACACAGTTGATAGCCTTCGTCGACAAAAGCATGCTACGCAACAAACCATTCAAAATTTTAAAACATTAAGGTCAGTAATTAATGCGGAAAGAACCATTGATATCGAAGCAGGAGTTCACTCACTTTTTGTTTACACGGATATTATTAAGCCTATCAACGTTGGAGACACATTTGCAAAGCTTTTACGTGTGGTTCAAATACCAAATAAACAATTTAACAGTAAACAAAAAGAGATATACACTTCACCATTTTATTTACCATTAAATCAACGAGAATTTGAAACGATTGAATTTGATATAAAAGACGACGTTGGCGAGACTGTTAAATTTAATCACGGGAGAATCACCATTGTGCTCCACTTTCGTCAACATGAGCCTTGAGCGATATTACTTAACCCAAGCTGGAAGTGGAATAATTGGATTTTCAGGAGTTCGCTATCAAAAAGGTCACGGATTCTTTGGAAAGCTAATTAAAGGCATCATATTTCCGGCATTACGATATCTTGGAAAAAATGCCCTTGCTGCAGGAATAAATACAGCTGATGACGTTCTAAAATCCAATGATTTCTCATTTAAGAATATAAAAGAAAAAGGAAAAAAGAGATTAGGCTCGCAGGCAAAAGATATGGCAACTGACTTACTAGAAAAAGCTGTTGATTATCAAGTCGGAACCGGAATTAAAAGAAGGCGAAGGAGGCGCATAAAGAGAAAAAATATTGCGAAAAAAGGGCCAAAACGAATTAAAACTATAAAAGGGAGACCGAAAAAGAGGAAACAAAGAAAGCGTAGGGTGTCAAAAAAGTTTCCATATAAAGACATTTTTAATTAAAATGGAACCTGTTCATCACTTATCTACCATTGCAATGCTCCCTGAATTTGATCTTTGGGGCGTTCCACCAACTCAACTAACAGTGGAGCGAGACGTCGAAATGGAATACAGACCCATTGCCGCATTAGATAATGAAGCGCCAATCAGCTTTCACATCGCAACAGCAATTGATGAATACGTAAAACTTGATTCAATTTACGCTCATGTGGTTTTTAGTGTGCTTCTTGAAAAACAAGATAAAACAGCTGTCGCAGCAGCTGATTGGGACTCTTTAAAAATTTGCAATTACGCTCTTCATTCATTGTTTAAACAAGTTGATTTTGAACTAAACGGCAAACAGATTTCAACATTATCGCAAAATTATCCGTATAGAGCATATCTGGAGGCGCTTCTTGGTTTCTCGAAAGATGCTAAGGAATCTCATTTGTCTTCTGCACTTTGGGTAGAAGATGAGAAGAAACGAAGCGAAATTTTGCAACCGACAACAAAAACAGTTAATCAAGGGAAAAAAGTAGATTTATACGGAAAACTACATACTGATCTCACATTTCAAGGAAGAGCATTACTTGGCGGCATGAATTTAAAAATAACACTGATTCCAAATAATCGACTATTTTTTCTCCAATACAAAGCAGGCTTAAATGTAAGAGTAACATTTCATGACGTAAGCCTCTTTGTTCACAAAGCAAAAGTGTCATCTATGATTGTTGACGCTCATCGAAAAGCACTCTCGATTGCACCAGCAAAATATCCCGTTACGCGCGTTGAAGTAAGACAAGTCGCAATGGGAAAAGGAGCAATGGATGGATCTATTGACAACATGATATTAGGTCAATTGCCGCGCAGAATGTTTTTATTTTTCGTTGACAATGAAGCTTTTAATGGATCACAAACAAAGGACCCATTTAAATTTGAAAACCTAAAGATAAATGAGCTGAGCTGTATTGTGAACGGTGTGCAGTTTCCAAGCAGACCGTATACTCCAGATTTTGAAAATGGGCTTTTTGCTCGCGAATTTCATGGCCTTTACAAAGCGCTTAATCAAAATAGCACAGACTCATACATGAGCATTGACAGAAAAAGCTTTGGCGACGGAAAAACTATTTTTGGCTTTAATTTTGCTCCTGACTTATCTGATGGGTGCGGAATGGTTGGGCATGTAAATGCGATACAACGAGGATCTTTGAGAGTCGTCTTTCGCTTTGGCGAAGCGCTTTCGGCGCCGATAAACGTTCTCGCATATTGTGAGTTTGACAATATAATAGAAATTTCCGCCGATGGGGCGGTCTCAGACAACGTAAATGGATACGCTTGAGATTAACGCCCATCTTCAGAGTTTCAACGAGTATAAAGGAGCCTTTGCGAGAGACAAAATACCAGTGTTTCGCGAGCGGCCAGTTGCTTTAGTGGTGAATACTGACTCCAGTGTTGAAGCAGGAGAGCATTGGGTTGCTATTGTTTTACACACAACAGATTGTAATTTTGGTTGCGTTGGTGTTTACTTCGACTCATTTGGTCTTCCGCCGCTTCACCCTGATATCATTAAGTATCTTAGAACAACCTGTGGCGACGGATTTATCTACAATACAATTACTCTTCAACACCCTTTCTCAAACAGCTGTGGGATATTCTGCATTAATTTTATAAAATGGATGCTCAACGGAAAACCTCTTCAAACGTTTCTGAGTCAGTTTACAACAAATCTGGAGAAAAACGAGGAAATCGTAAAGAAGATGTAAGGGAGTCGGTTGAATTTCTTCTTACACCGGAGCGTTTGGATAAAATATGCGCTATATTAGACGTTCAAGGATTCGTAATTAAAGGCATTTTTTATCCACGTGAGCTGGCAGTCGTTACCGATACCGACTCATTCACAGTGGAATTTGATATCGAGGATTGTATTGGTTGTCTTACAGATAATGATGCACGCCGCATTGAAAATCAAAGTAGATTAAACACAGGACTAAGTTTAAAGCGTGTTGATGGCGAATATTGCATTCCAGTGGCTCATTTTGGTGGTGTCTTACAAGAAATCTTTCTGGAGTTCGCATCTGCTCAAAAGGTGTACTTCGCGTGCAAAAATCGATACTTGGCGAAATATTTTCATGAATATCGGATTCCGTTCGTAAATCTCAAAAGGGGAACCATCTACATTCCCCCGACAGAGGAATTGACAAAACAAAATCAGTTTGGTTATTGGATGTGTGATCTTCACATTCATTCATCGCGTAAAAGAAAATGCTCGTTAAGAAAAGCTGCCTACCTATGGAAATTTCTAAAAACGTATTCAACTTTTGTACGCATACGAAACTTGTGTTTCTCTAATAAGACATTATATTAAGTCAAATTTAATCAATAAAACTTTTTATTAAATCAAAATCAATTTCTTCTTTTACTTTACAATCGGTAATTAAATCATCAAGTATTTCAATCATAGTATTACATTCGTTATTTAGTTTACATTTGTCGAAAAATGGCTTGATTATTGACACAATTTCTTGCAGGTTTTCTTCCGTTGCACAACCAGTTATGAAGAATTTGCCTGTGTTGAAGATGGTAACGCTTTCTTTTCTTTTTTTAAATCGCAGAATAAGACCAGGAAACAGCTCAGGTTCGTACTGTGGATTCAAAGTGACATCAATTTTACTGTATTCCTTATAAGTGGTGATGCACAATATTAAATCTTCCATTTTGAAATGAAAGCCGACGAAGCCGTTTCCAACTATATTCTGGATTTTCAAATGAGTTGCGTGCACTTTAAAACCACACATTGAGACTTTTTTGGCAACGCGTTTCATAGCAAGACGAGCATCGTTTTGCGACGTGATTCCAACTAGAATTACTTTTCCTGTACCGTGAATATTTACCGTACAGCGAGGTTTTCGTAATCGAAGAACAAGAGCGTTGTATCGCTTTGGATTATACTCTGTATTCCACAACTTTCTATTAATGGCACGAAGATCAAGCAAAAGTGAAGAATCACATTTATTCAAATTAAACGTACACGACATATTACAGACGTTAACAATCATTTTGCTGATGATATTTTTTTGATTTACGTCGCCAACACTTTTTCCAACGACTTTTTGGAAACGTTTTGCAAATGCCTTTTGTTCGCATCGATTGACCATCAGCGGGTTGTTTACTCCAGATGTTGTTTACCATTTTTGCTTTCCACTTAGCTGGAGCCAGACTGTCGACATTTTCCCGTATACTCGGAACAAAAACTTGTTTTTCTCGCGTTGTTTCTTGTTTAGTTGGCGTCAAACTGTCGGAATTTTCCTCTTTTTTTGGAACAAAGACTTGTTTTTCTCGCTTCGACTCCTCTCCGTTCCCACGAATTGACAGATTTTCAAACAGTGAACACAAAGCAAGCATTTCTTCATTATGCCTGAGGCGGCTGTTTCTTTGTTCGGTTTTTTGACACACCATTCCCAGCGTAAACCGCATTTTTCTTTCCTTTATAAAAGGGCACTTTTTCGTCGTAAACACAAACGCTTTTTCTTGCTGTAATCTTAACAATCTAAAATGAGTCTAAAACGTCGTATTCTCTTTGCCAACGAAGCTGATAAAAAGAAAAAGTACAACTTTAAAACTTTATTTGAATATGTTATTTCAGGATCGGCAACAAATGGTGTTCGCTTCTCAATCTCTAAAATTGACGGCAGCTTGCTTATTTCGCTGCGTCAATTTTTTCGAAATCGGGCTACTTCGAAATTAATGACATTCAACAAAGAAGAATTGGATCGAATTACAATGGACAACCTTTCAACGGTTATTCTTGACAACCCCAATACAAAACGTCGATTGGAAATTCAAAATCGTGGTAATCAAATATTCTTGTGTCAGAAGAAAGGTGGAAATACCACTTTGTTTCAATTCAACATTGAATCTGAAATTGAATTATTGAAGAAATGTCTTAATGCTGCATATGACATCTTATCCGTTTATCAAAACGCCGATGCAGCATTCGCTAAAAATGTATTAAAGTCCATTATTGATTTGGAAATCGAAGCAAACCGTTTTGATACGGTTGATGAAAAAGCACTGGTGTATTTCCACGGAATTCAATGCACTCAATCTCACGCATTAATTATGAGCATTTTGCTTGGTGACGTGACACGACCAGATGGCACTACATTCTCCCAAAACTACTTCGAAGAGTGGGCGGAGTATTTTTCGGAGCTACTTGGAGTAGAAATATTGGTCGACAAACCCAGAATTATTGAGGCTATGAAGGAGGTGGTCGATACAGCCCAAAAGGGCTCGGCGTGTGAAGATTTAAAAGACTTCATTTCATTTTTCTACTTTAGTACCGATTTGTAAACCTTTACTGCTCAGAATAAACCTTATTTTAGTTTATTAAAATTTTGTGTTCAATCATGTCTATCGGCTCCGAAGTAAATGAATCTTGTGAAAGTACGGAAACTCTTATTAGTGTGGTTGATATATTAAACGCGCTGGATGACAACAAAAATCATTACAATATTGCGGCATCAGTAAACTTCACGTTATTTGGAAAAGAGGTTTATAAACCTAAGGATGAAATGGCCGACTTATCGCTTGAAGAACGCGAAACGTTAACTAAGGCGTTAACAGATCCGATACACAAAACCGTTGCAAGATTTTGCGGGAATATCGTTTTGGCAGAAGACATTCAAGCACTCTATGGATCACGTGATCAACTCGTTAACGATTCAATTGTGAACATGTATTTTGACAAAATTTGTGAAAAATACATCGATATCTTCCCACTCAAGACGTTTACGGTGACAGCAATTCAATTTCATCCGTTTGACGTGGCTCTCAAACATGTCGAAAAAACCGAACTCGATCACTACAGAAAACTTCTCTTCCCGATCTGCGAAACTGGGCATTGGTTTTTGATTGCGTACAACCCTCGAAAAAACATATTCCAAGTATTTGACAGCCTGGAGTTCTACGTGTCGGAATACAGAAAACAAATGATTGTCGAAGAGTTAAAAACCTTTCTTAAATTGTCGATGAAAAGTGAAAACGTAATGAAAGCCACAATTAATTTTATGCAAGTGCCACAGCAGATCAATAAAGTAGATTGCGGAGTTTTGATGTCGGAATTTGCGCTTTGCGAAGCGCAAGCCGACAATCTATATAAAAAGGTAGACATTTTAAATACATTTCGAACTCGCAAACAAATGTGTCTCACACTTTTAAACCTACGCGAAATTGATGATGTTGTAATCATAGATTAAATAAAACGATTATTGTTCAACTGAAATTTTTCAATTTATTTAAACATTTTCCTGCTCTTAGCCGAACCCAGGGTCAACGACGTGGACGTGGCAGGAACTGACCCCATATGTCTTGTGTTTGTGTTGTATGTGTAAGTGTATCTGTATTCAATGTATGATCTTGTGTTAAAATTAAAAATTACGCTTACCCGCTAATAGAAGAATCATTTCTTTGCGGAGCGATTGAATTGATATCTGGGAGAAATCAATTCTTTGCTCTAACGCAAAGTACTTACCAAAATAGCAAGTATAAACACCACAGTCATCGGTGTTTTCTTGCTGCGGAACTTCCATGATTTCTGATGTTATCCCCGCATACGACACATTCCGATTGTGAATTAAATTGTCGGTAACCAACAAAGTCTGGATTCCCTGGAGAACCTCTTCTTTCTGATTGGAGGACAAATGCTCGCGCAAACTATCTAATAATGCAAGTTTTTTCTTTCTTGCATTATACCCTACCATGAAAAAATGACTTTCACAAATGATTGGAAAGAGTATAATTCTATACTCTTCCACCTTTACCTTTTTAAAAACCTTATAACTTACTGTCGGTTTTTTGTAAAGTTTTTCTGTTATGAGTGATGAAACCGCATAAACATCACTATACTTCTCTGAAAATAATTGGAAAAAGGCGTCAACTACAGCAGTGTTGAGCCACGTTGACCCACAAAGAGTTTTGAGGTCACTTACCGTAACAAAGTCGAACTTTTCGTTCAAGACTTTGTTTTCCTCCATACTTACAATTGAGGCAATTTCAGCTTCTTCTTCTTTGCTGAACTCTAAAACAAAACCCTCAAATTTAATTGCTGGGACTACCGCTGAACTTGGCAAAGGGCCTTTGAAATTATGCGCTCGCAAAACCGAGCATTTTTCTAAATGCTTTAATTGCATTTCAGAGGTCGCAAGCTTTACCAACTCACCTTTTGCCTCGAGCTTCTCGTTGAGTTTTTGACGGCTTTGCTTTGCTGCCGCCCAAAACTCAGAGCATTCGAGAGTGCCCGAGGTGCTAAGAGCCTTAAACTTCTTAGCTTCCAGTTTCGCTTGTTTTTTCTTTGCGCGTTTTTGCGTGCGCGTCAAAGAGTCGCTCGAAGGGACTTGCACTGTTGCACCCTTGAACGCTTCTTTGTTTAATTTACGCCGCTGATTGCGGGACAATTTCTGCCCAGCTTCCATTTCAAGCGCAATTTTTAAAAACAAGCAAAATTACCTTACTTTACCTTACCTTACCTTACCTTACCTTACCTTACCAAAATAAAATACCTCCTTTAATACCAGATGAACCAAATGTGTGAAACAATTGAACTGAATCAGCTGTTTGAATGCAGAAAACTGTAGAAAAAACAAAAAATTTGGCGTTAATTTCTTGTATATTTTAATTTTTATTTCACCCCTTTCACTTTTTATTTGCATTTTTCACTTTCTTTTGGCTTTATTGTTTGTGGATCCCTTCGAAACCCATCAAACTCACCAAAATCAAGCAAAAAAAACACAAAAACCGGCATATGTCAGGAGCCAAAAATTAGCGACTTACCCCTTTAAGATCTCGTCGCAACTGAAAAGTTTGTTACAAAGTATTCCAGAAAGTTGATTGTCACCTGTTTTTATACTAATTCGAGGTCGCTGATTCTGAAAATGTGATCTGTTTTAAAATCGGCCGACGTTTAAGGTCATTTCAGGTCACTTTATATCGTGAAGTTTTTTTAAAAAATCGTTTTCCTATACAACGGAGTCACCCTACCTCGACGACGTCCCAACTTCAACTGACCATTTTTCCGGTGTGCGCATGCGCGCGCGAGCCCCGCCCTTCCCGCTCGCGAACGCGCTAAGCCCCGCCCACCGGGCGCGGCAGAGTGAATAGCGAGTGCCTATTGGTCATTCCCATAGGCACTCCACTCTACTAACATATTACTCCAAATATGATAAAAATACATAAAACGTTTTAATTGATTATTTACATAACGACACCTCGTTACATAATTGCTTTTTAATCGGTAAGTTACAATACAGTTGTAGCAAACTCTAGCATCTAAACTTCAGTTTCATCATCACAGAAATCTTCCTATAGCTTGAAAAAAATGAATTCAATAATCAAACATTTATTACTGCTACTTCAGAAATAATTTTCAATTTAACTCAATGATCGAAAAATAAAAATTAATTAAACTAATTTAAATGACTATTCATCCACCTCCGTATCTCGAAAAGTACAATTATTTTTAATATAACTTATATCTTAATACACACAAAGCTCTTAGAATTTTCAGTTTGTTATTTAGTAAGCACAATTACAGCACATTTATCAAACAATAGTTGCAGCGCGAAATGCATATCTGACATTTTTTATTTGCTGAAGTATAAGTTAATGTTATAATATAAAAAATGTTCAACTATTCGATTCTTTGCAAATTCTTTAATGAGGGAGATATATTTTCTTTGGATAGAGGTTTTCAAGCTATAGAAAGATTTGTTATGATGAAACATTGAAGTTCAGATGATAGTTTGCAACAAGTCACCTTATCGATTAAAAAGCAATTATGTAACGAGTTATTGTTATGTGAATAAACAGCTAAAACAATCCTTCATTTATTTCTATCATATTTGAACTAATAAGTCATTTGATGATTGATGTTAAAAAGGTCGCAGTTTTACTGAATGTTTTACATAATGCAGTGTTAATTGAAATGAAGTGGTAACTGTTTTGGCGCTGAGCTTGAAAAGAAGTCGTATCAGAAATACGTTCCGTAAACAGCTGGTTTCAAAATCAATTAAACAGTATTAATTTGTGTTTAAAATAGTCAAATTTCTTTTTTCGTTCCACTAATGTCGAATAACATGTTTGTTTATTCAATTGTAATATGTTTTGTATCATTTTCAATTTTATGATAGTTTATATCAAAGTTTCCTCCAAAATTCGATTGAGCGACCAAACTATTACCACTTCATTTCAATTCACACTCGTATTGAAAGTCATAGTGATGATCGCTATAAAATTACATTTTAATTTAATAATTTTATGAATTGGAACACAAAACAATTAGATGCTATTGTTTTTAACTAAGTCGCGTGAAAATAACTGAAATGAATGAAACATTGTATTAAATTAAAAATATGTGAAAAATTAACAAATCTGAAGCAAATTGTCCACGGAACATGTTGAATTCAGATGTTGCATGTTACAAGTGTTAATTGTTAAAAAATACATTTATTTTGCATCGGACGAAAAATTTTATTCTAAACAAATATATTTCTATTGATGTGCTCTTTTGATTAGTGCTATGTGACTTTTGATAAGAAGCTCAGAACTTTCTGTGCTAAATGGAGAATTTTGCATTTTCATCAGATAACTGCAAAGATAATGAAGCAAAAATAATTTTTTATAAATCATTAAATAGAGTTCTAAATATTGAACACTTTAAAGTTGGAACTAAGTTTCTAGGATGATTGGTTCAAAAGTTACAGCCAATAGAACTTTAAATGTTTAGTGGCCTGTAACTCCTTAACGCAACTGCCCACAACAAAATGCCCATAAGGACTTTTGATCAGTATTGAAAGTTCTACACATTGCCACTAAAATTTTTGCTGTACAAAGGGGGGACTTTTGGCGATCCTCCTTTCATTGCAAATTGCATTGAAAAATAAATTGCTGCAATTTTTGAACTATAAGTCTATATGATATAGTAATGGAAATATAAAACTTCTGTTGGTATTTTTTTATTAAATTTTAGTGTACTAGAAAAGCGTAGTGTTTTGAATGTGGCAATTCTGACTACTCTCAAATGTTGGAATCAACTTCATCAGCGCAAATAAATGTGCCCCATCATTGTCATTAAAAATGTCGCCGCGGTGGTATTGAGCAAATTGTTATTGTATTGAGCATTAAATTAGCAAATTTATTATCATTTTCACTATCATTTTTAATAATATTATACAAAGCATTCAGTTAAAC
>JBANCZ010001934.1:0-18303 GCA_037040025.1 Sphaerogastrella javana | reverse complement strand
GTTCGTGCCAAATATGAATACTGTAGCTCTTATAGTTTCCGAAATCTAGGTGTTCATACAGACGGACAGACAGACAGGCGGACAGACGGACATGGGTCAATCGACTCGGCTTCTCACCCTGATCAAGAATATATATACTTTATCCTCCTGCCTGTTACACACAAATCGAATTTGCACAAAGTTAATAGACCCTTTAGTGTTTTTTAAAGCAAATGATACAATATGATATGGGTATTTGACATGAGTTTGCCTTATCTGCTCTGATTCATTCTCGTATTTCTCAAAACTGGAAAAATGTATGAATTTTGTAATAGCTTTGAGTACCTTTTTGATAATTAGTTTCCACTTTTCCACACAGAAATACAGAAATTGTTGCGGCTTTTGCAACAGTTGTTGGCCCACTCTCTGAAAAACCCACTCAGTATTAACACACACAGAGACAGAGACGGACAAACTTATAGAGTCACATGAAAAGAGAATAACATAGCGGCAAACATTTTTTAATTAAACCTCAAGCAATTACAAACGCTGCAAGGCATCAGGAGGCACAAAGGGACACACAACAACAATGGCAACACCTCACACAGTTTCCACTCGAAATGACATGCAAAGAGCGAAAGGCAATGCCCGGCCCAATGTCATGACAGAAGGACGAAAGAACGATCCCACAGATGGACCCAGGAGAGGCAGGGGAAAGTGCCTGGTATACCATATTACCCAAAAATGCTTCTGTGGTGTTCGGCTCCTCTGCTGCTCCGCTCTGTGGCTTTGTGCGGCACTAATTGATGTACCAGCCCGCCTGCCACTCTCCCTCACTTTGCGGCAATTCCACTTCATCCTAGGTGCGTCTGCTACTTCAGACTTCAGGCTGCAGCTAACATAGATTTGCACACCAACAGAAACTATAAAGATGCTGCTGCGACAACCGGCGTGAGACTGACAGAGAGAAGAAGAGAGCAAGAGAGAGCACTCGAATGTTGAATCTGCCACAATTTTCTAATTATTCGCAAAATGTTGTACCAACAAAAGCGAGCACACACACACATTCAAGCGAAATGGTGGCGTGAGGGTTGTCAAGTTTTATGCAACATTTATGGCAGCAGCAGCAGATGTGGCAACAATAACAAACCGAATTGAGCATGTGCACCCTTGAATGGAGGTGCAAGAGTGTGGTTTATCCGTGTGAGAGTTTAATTTGACATCAGTTCGATTTTCATTTCATTTGCTCTGACATTTTACATCATTTTTATTTTATTTTAGGTCAAATTTAAAATATATCCTTTTGTCTTTTTGCGAATAACTTTCAGATCTTGTCCCTTTCGATCCGACCCAATAATCAGAATAGTTTGCTACAAAACATTGAATCAATTTAAACCAAATAAATGTAAGGTTTTCTGTTCATTTTGACACTTTAAAAAGCAAACTATTAAATCAATCATACAAAAACAAATCAAACAGAATTCATTCATAGATTCATAGATTCGCCCAGATTTTGCTATTCGAAATCTACAATCTACAAAACTGTCCATCATAAGCTGACAAATGACAATTAATTGCCCGCTCTAATGAATACGCCTTACGAAGACCTGAAATTAAAAAACTAAAAAATGAAAAAGAAAAAACAAAGTCTATGTTAAACAATAAAACGGGTTATAAAACGCGCTGCCAACTGAAGCATTACACAATGAACTAAAAAACTGGGCGTGTCAAGACACACACACACACACACTCACACTCACACGTCTATACCTAGATCGGGTCACAAAGAAATACCTGAAACGCAAATTGAATTTGGTGAGAAAAACCAACAGAACAGAAGAAACTAAGCCAAAAACAAAAAAGAGAGGTTCGAAATTTTGACGCTTCATTAGTTTTCAGTCTAACAAAACTTTGTACTTGAGCGACCAAATGAAAAATTGATAGCAACTAGAATTGTTATAAATTATTGTGCTTCTAAATTTAATATGATTGAGAATTATTTATACATACTAGGTGAGATTGTTTTAGGTATTTGTGGTTGTTCATTTCATTGTCAAATTTCGTCAGCGTTTTAAGTCAATGGCTAATTGTTGTCTATATACATTAAAAGTACAATTAATTAAACTAATATAGAGAATATATGTGTTTTAGGTCCTCTTCTAAAAAAATGGTGAAGGTTTTCCGAGCTTAAATCCATATACATAAATGGCTACAATTGAGAAATTAAAAGCGTTGAAGTATTCATTCTTTATGTGGCACTTCATCTATCTTACTTTTAATTCTCCAACTTTCAAGAAGAATGTGGTACTTTTTAAAAATAAGTATCCCCAATTCATTCTAAACATATTCCAAATAGAAGAGATGACGACCACCAGTACGAAGCCGGACATAGCCATATCGAATCAACTGTTGGTCCTTCGTCATCCACTATAAATTTGGTAATTTATCAACCATATAATCAAATGTTTTGTGATTTTTAAGCACAAGATCTAAAAAGAAAACTGCGAAAGTTTTAGTAAGGGATGTCTGGGGTTGAATTACTGCCACTCTTGGCGTGACTCAGATCTCGTGCAAGGGAACCAGGAGAACTAACTGCTAAAAGTTGATTTTCAAGTTAATTATCAGTTGGCATGTGCTTGAAGTAGTTGCTGTTCCTATCGCATATAACTAACACTAGTTAGAAGAACAACAACAACTGCAACTTCTATATGGAAGGAGCGACAGCGGCACCGGCGTTTTAATTGAGTTTGGCATCCATGGCAGCTGTGCTTCCTTGGCACATCCTTTGGCAAGATGAGGTCGCGGCTGTGTTCAAGTTAAATAATTTCATTACGATCTAATGTGCGTTGAGTTGTTGAGGTTTAGTATGTGTAGCAGAACGGGCCCCGTTAAGTGTCTGCAATTGCTCTGGCAAGGACTCGACGATTTGGTAATATTTCAAGAGGGATGCGGGTGGTGAGTAACTTCCTTAAATGCAACGTGCATCGCATCTTCTGACTCGAATTTCGATACACATGATGATCGTCTACATTTCCACATGCACACATACATAGCATATAGTTTGTATTTGTGTACAGAAATTCGATATTTGTCTATCTATATAGACTATTCGAATAAAACTAGGATAACTACTATATTTAAAGTTTACGTTACGTATTCTCTTGTCGGTTATGCGATTGAGTTAAACTTTTTTATCAACATTCACAGGGGCGTCATCGAAATTGATGTATGTTCGAGGCAGCCCGAAAATTTAAAATGCTCGAAAATGTATGAATGAAAGCAATACGAACAATTGCCCTCCCGGGCTGATAGCTTTCAATTCGGTCCAATTTTTGGCGCAATCGAATCGATATCTACAAAATTTCAAATAAAATATATTCTTTGCGCTTTTTCCGAACCTTTTTTATTTTATGAGAGCACATACATTTTCGACTGCAGTTTGACAGGTATTTATGTTACAATTGAAATAATTTGTAACACTGTTCGTTGATTAAAAACGTGAATAGTCGATTGTCAAAAATGAGTACTAGCCTCCCTCGAATGGAAATATAAGAAAAATGTTTAGATAGCTTACAATTCCCCAACCGCCTCGCCTCAGATTCAATTCAACTCTACGATATCAGCATTGCCGAATCCTTTTTAAGTCTTCTTTTTAAGATTTGTACAAGGACATGCCACCCCAACAAATTAGTTTTTTTCTAAAATTTACTAATGAATTGAACTTATTATTGTATTGTTGTTATATATTATATTGGAAGCATATAGTTAAATATATATTTTTCTATTTTATGTTATTGATTATCAAATAAATATATATACATTTCTCATCGGATGGTCTCTGCTCTGCTTATCGCAATGGCAGGAGATACGCACTGCAGATAGTAGAAGAATGTAAGTTGCAATAAAAAAAGAAGGTGCTATCTTTTTCCTGTATCATACTCTGCGATTGAGAGCTAAAGCAGGAAGAATACTTAAAAATCAACTGTGGTGCTGAATTTTCTGTGTCTAACTGACAAATCTTTACAATATCCTTGAGAGGCCAACGATTCGATGCAAATTTATAAAGATAGTCCGTAATGCGCCCTTTCCAATAGAATGAAGATATATTTTGTATACTATAGTGTGATTTTTATGGTCTGCTATTAGGTGTGACGGGTCAAACGCACTGGAAAAACTATCTAATAGGGGAAAACTAGCAAAGTATGGTATATTGTTCTGGCACTCTTGTGATAATTTATGGGATATGGGGAACTTGGCAACGACTGAACTTTTTGGAGTCGTGGGTATCGAATAGGAGGGGAAGTGCGGACAAAATGCGGCAAACATTTTATACGGCTGCTTATTTTATGGCCATTGGCATTTCGAATGCAGAATCATAAACATGATTCAGCAGAAATTGCTTTTGTCGCATTTCCTTGGCACATTTGGCGCCCAATCAAAAATTGAGTTCAAAAATCCAAAAACAAAGACCAAATTAAAAGAATACGTAAGTTAGAGGGAGAATGACACAAATAGAGAGAGAAAAAGGCAGAAAAGGGGACGGAAAGAGAATATATATTAGTGTATTAGTTAAAACTCCAATAAACAGGAGTTGTTGCACAAATATCATCCATAGGGTATTCTTGACTAATCGGACTCCAATTTGCTTTAGTACTAGTAAATATACTAATTGCCGCGCACAGGCACACCACACAGGACACAGGACAGGGAACGCAAGACGATCCGCTTAGGTTAAGTTGCGAAACAACAACAACAATGGGTCGACTGAATAATAATGATGGATGCTTATCGCTAAATGCGCTCAAGTGGTCCGCTTGAACGACCGCACACAGCAGGTCATTGTTTGATGTTACCTGTTGGTGTTGTTGGTGTTGTCGGTTGTTGTTGGCGTTGTGGGATGTTATTGTTCGTTGTTGTCGTTGAGACAAGAACAAGCCCATGACTCAAAGCAAATAGCTTCAATTGTCTTAAGCAGCTTTTGCAATTAGACACTGTGGTTATCATCTGCTTCAACTTCACTTGTTGCCCTCATGCATATGGTACACAGATAACAACACGTACTTGAGACTAAACAACTAACTAACGAACTTATATACTAAACAAAGCCGCGGGTCGGAGCTAGGATTTGGCAAAGCAGCGTCTCGAAGTCATGACGGAGTTCCATCTCCAAGTTCAATAATGTAACACGTACCATGGACTTGTTGTAACATCCTAATTCAAGTTGTAGTCCACGTCCAACTACAACTTCAACTCCAAGTCCAAGTCACGTCGTTTGTTTCATCATAATCAAGTGCTGCCAATGGCCAGAGCCTTGCGGCATAAATGTCAACGATTTGATAATGGAACGATAGCTTAAGCATACAATATGGAAGATTCTAGCGCTATGAGTGTCACAAATAACTAGCTGGTACTTGAGCATAGTGCTGAGCCATGCACTACATTATTTGGCATTTGTTTTGCTTTTACATCCAAGGAGAAAGCGAAAAAGTGAAAAAGCGAATAGGGGAAGTGATGTTAAGAAATGCGGCTGGCCAAGATAAATATTTGAAAAATTGCAAAAGAAATAGAAACTGTTAATGTCAGCGCCGGGCGAGGGCGAAGCTTGATAATGCTTGACGGGACATGGGCCGCACTTGATGCGTCTTATCGATTCGCCCTACAATTTAACCAACAACAAATATAATATGAACGCAAGCACGATGGGTAAAATATGACTTGGGCTGTAATCCACAATTGCCTTTAATGCCCAATATATTTCATGCAATTTACACACAACTTACAACACAACAAAACCTACAGCATCCCCCAAAAAGACACAAGCTTCAATTTCCTACGAGGTATTTCTCAATCAATACAATTGTTCTCGTGGCTCATCCTGTTGTTGTATTTGTGTTTTTGCATTTTATTGACATTTTTGTTTCGACACTCTCCTTTCCAACTTTATATATGGTGTATGTACCACACACTATCGTATACTATACTAAAGAAATGCGGATTATCTGCTGGCCTGATTTTGCTTTTATGAAACCTGTGCCCTATTGAATGAAGGGTACATTAAGGAAGGTATATTAGTTCCTGCAATAAATATTTTTCATTTTATATATGTATATACAAAATATATGTATTTCAATAAATAATTATTATGGATACTGATTAAATATGCAAATTTCTAAAAGTATTGGAAATAAATTTAATTATAATTAAAATTATAAATCCTCCATAAATTATAATATTGCATCAAATTGCGGTACAAACCAAACAATTTGGACAATTATTTTCTTGCTTTTCGTTTAAGATTCGACCATAATTTCATAAGGTTTTGGCCTCGTTTCTTATTTGACCAACTAAATCGACTTGGGCCTTTATACAATTGTATACAGAATTCAATATATATTCGTATATGTGCAAGGCGTGTGTATGTGTTTGATGTATGTATTATTTTCTTTCGTTCTCCAGCTCAAACATCCCTATATCCACTTGCGTTTTCAATTTGTGCGCTTTAATAATTCACAATTCAATAAATGCTAACAAATTGACATTGTCAAAAATGTTGTATAGATTTTCTTTCCTTATTCATTTCCTTTTTTCCCACTACAACTACTGCTGCTGCTTTCTTTATCAAACAACCCTGTAATCATACGAGCATTTCTGGCATCCTTCGATACATAAGCAGGTCGGTAGAACGGTGGTGGCGTCGGCGGGGGCGGTGCGACGGGGCAAGCCCACCAATTACATTGCCGGGGAATTAACTTGAGCGACTTTTATGTCAATTCAATACATTTCATTTACTCGACAATCTCAATGCGAGATTGTTAAGAAGGCAGCAGAGGGAGAGAAAGTGGGAGGGAATGGGAGGACGAATGGGAGGAAGGACTGACTCATATTTTGCGTCTATACACACACATAATGGGCCCACACATGGGCCCAAGCTTCGCTGCTGTCTGTAGTTTTTGCCCAAATTTTCGGAAAATTAATTTGTAATTTTAGTGACTGCCTTCGATGTTGTTGCTGCTGTTGCTATTGTTATTGTTGTTGTTGTTGTTGTTGTTGTTGTTGTTATTATTGTTGTTGTTGTTGTTGTTGCAGTTGCTTGTCAACGTCTTTTTGGCCAGGGTTCGCTTTCAGCAAATATCCTGCGGCGCACACAAATTATGTGCAAATAAATTGCTTTTTGTTAAGTAGCTTTGCATAAGAAGTTCGGTTCTCCCTCGCTTTCTATCTCTGTGGTTTGATTCTACACATGAATTACACGACAATCTCCATGTATGTGTATGTGTATGAATTGTCTGCCTTAGCTTAATTTGATCGTACATGAATATATAAGATGGCTTATAGAGCGGAGGTATAGACTTAGACACACACTTGAGAACCACCATCAACATCATCATCATCATTCAATTTATTTCTATTAATAGAAATGCACATACAATTTCTATGGGTTTTATCGACTAATTTAAATAGGAACAAGTTTTCGCTAATTAATCTCGATTGGAGAAAAGTAAGCAAATAAAAAGTTTTATTGCTCGTTACCTCTAGAGAATCATCAACATCTGGAGCTCTCTCGAGTGAATTGAATGAGAAATGTACTTATTGTTTGATAGTAAATTGTGAGTCGTTTATATTATGAAATTATAATGGTATAGCATAAAGACAAAGAATTACGAATTATGGCTAAAACTCTTAATATAGCTGCAATCAATCATCAATGTCTCGCTATATTCTCAACATTAACATAAAATCCACAGTTTGAAGCAATCTTACCAATAAATGAAACAAAGAATCATTAAAGTTGAATAGGTATAATAATCAAACTTACTTTTTCTGTCTGTAAACGGCAATTTTAATTAATATAAGTCATTAAAAGCAACTTTGTTACGCCTCATAGCAATCATCGTTCGTTAGACAAGAAATACAAAATATATCGATTTCAATAGTTGTTGATATTTGGTTGTTCATACTCTCGTTACTAGATAGACCCCATCGATATTATCATGAACAATAGCTATATGTGTTCTGCAAGACTCCTTCTAGCTTTTCCCCACATCAGGCTTCAACAATCTTCTCTGCTTTCTACGGTAAGCACAAGGTCTAGAGAGAATAACACTTACAACAAAGACGCTTCTTCTAAAGTCCACTGTACAGACATATCAGCTATTTTTATACTTTGTATATTCATATAAGTTCGGGTAGTATCTGTTCGGTAACGCCCATAATCAAAAGCGCAGCCGAGAATAGACTGCGGAGGGAAGAAGAGAATGGGAAACGGTGCTAATGTCCATGCCGCGTTCAAGTCATTTATATTAATTTTAATAACATTGTTAAGCCGCAACGCGCCTAGGATTTTGCTTTAGCTCAGTAGCCGGCGGTAAGACGCACCGACAAATGAACAGAGACACCTAGGCAAATGGACGGACAGACAGGGTGTTAACGATGAAACGCTTTTCGGTTTATAAATTTTTGAGCAGATAATCAAGCGGTTTAGGCCAGCTTTCAGTCGAAGTCGAAGTCGACGTCGAAGTTTAAATTTAAGTTTCAGTTGATTTTATGTAGTATACATGTTTACAGATACACCATACATACATACATATATCACATGGATATAACCACACATACGTGGCTATGTCGCATATTAAAAACGAATTAGCGTTTTGTTCAATTTCCCTGCAACCCTATACCCAAACACTCATGGCCAGCGAATGAGCATGAAGTGTGTGGGGGGAAGCGGAGTGATGCTTGTAAATGGATTTTGAAGTGCTTTGGCATTTCGAGTTGCGTGTGAGATTTGTGCATTATTTTCAGTTTTGATTATAATATAATAAATTCAATAAATATTGCAATTGGGCAATTGAAGCGTTTGGTGTATTCTAATTAGCACAAAATTGGCTTTTAATTGACCCATAATGCGGTCAGGCGATGGAATTTGGACACATATATAGAAAGATAAGCGGTTAATTAGCTTCACGGTTTTCATAGGTTTACCAACTTTAGCTTAACAAATATAATACTAAATATACATTAAAAGTGTTCATTTTTTATTTAGGGTGTTAAATATTGAATTTATCTTTTATTTGTTGCACCAGTCACCCTATTGAAATATTCGGTAACATCTATGGACAGATTTGAGCTGTTAAGAATTGGGCTTAACCGTCTTTTTAATGAACCCATTCGGAATGAGTGGCATGGGGGACAGAAGGGCTTCCCACTGCTCTTCTTCCTGCTTCTGCTGACAACAACAGCGACGCAAACTTGGCATATTAATTACTTTTGTGCTCGTCGTGGTCGAATGGTGTGTTTTGGCGGGGAGAGGTAACTATTAGGAAAACGGCTGTTACGGCTACCCCACTCGTGATAATGACCCAAGGCCAGGACAGCGGGAGTGAAAGGCAGCCCGCTCCAATACAATATACTTAGCACTTTTCCGCAAAGAAATCAGTACCAAAAAAAAAATATAAAAACAAAAAGTAATACAAAAAGCAGCCTGAAAAACCTCAACCAGCATGCTGCTACTGCCACATTCTTCTCTTGGTAATTAATCATCATTACATTTTCGTAAACGAAGCGGTTTTAAGTGGGATTTGCAGCTCAGTTGCTGCCAGAGCTTGTGCTTCTGCTCCTCTTGCTTTTTCTATGCTCATTCTCTCCGGATAGACAGTCAGTCAGCTATCTATCTATTGATTGCCCATAACATGCTCATTTAGTAATGATTTCTTTTCCAAGCGTGTTCTGTTTTTCCTTTTCTCTTTTTTATATCCATATCTGTCCCAGTCTCTGTCTCTGTCTCAGTCTCTTTCGCATGTCCGTTCTTTCTTCCGGCTTCTGTTTTTCTTTTTTTTTTTTTGTTTCCATTCTCTCATCATCGTGTCATTGTATTGACAGTCGGGTCTGCTTATCTGTCCTGCCTTTGACATTTAGCGTTAAAAACGCTTTAATAATAACGCAATAATAATGCCCTCAGCTCACACAGATCTGAGCGCTCTAACAATTTTTACAGATGGCATGCGATAGAAGCAGACATTGCCAGATATTTATCATTCCATCAATCAAATGGACGACATGAAGTTGGCTAAATATTCAAGAGACAGGGAGAGAAAGAGAGAGAGAGAGAGAGAGAGGCTGAACGGAGAGCCTTAAGAGAACTTTTCATCATTTAATTCTGCTGCTACAATTACCAAAGTGCAGAGGCTCGTCGCTAAGACAAACTCAATGGCCCCAGTTGCCTGCGCCTCGTATCTATCTGTTCCGGTTTCTGTCTGAGTGGGGAGTCCTTCAAAACATCATCAATCTCCTTTAACTTGTAAGCAAAAATGGCGACCATTGGCAGGACAATATAACATAAACACACACACACACATACACACACACGCACACGCACAACAAAACTTATCAATTACAATGGGAGCCATTTTGTTGCGTTGTGAATGCCAACATGTAGGGCACATAAATCACATAAATGCATGTCATATTTAAAAGCCAAGCGAAAATCCTCAACACTCCTAGAGCACTCACACACTCGCACACACCGAGAATTGTAGCGCCCTTGGCTTTGTCATAGATTCTTCTTATACGAAGCCACTCGATTGTCGTTGTTGTTGTTGTTGTTGTTGTTGTTGTTGTTGTCGTCATTGTTGTGGTTGTTACTGGTCAGTCTCTGGGACATGGATTTTACTGCGGCTGCTGTGCTGTGTCTGCTGCAGTTGAGTTATGACTTAAGCTGACATTTCATTAGTGAGCATTAAGTGTTCTGTGAATGAGTTTAACTACTTTGAGAGACATCCGAGACGCCGTGTCTCTGGTCTCTGGTCTCTGGTCTCTGGTATAAGCAGATACTACTGTGTGTGGTGTGGGAACTGTGTGTAACTGCGAGCTAGTTTCTAGTTTAGCTTAGTTTAGCCTTGACTTAATTAGTTGCCATTATAATAATAATAATAATAGTAACCAAAAATCTTAAGAAAGAGAGTAACCTTTTCGCACTTCGTTCACATGACCTGATTCTATTCCATTCAATTGTAAATTCGTGTTTATTTCATTTAAATACCCTCACAGAGTGCCTTTATTTGGGGGAACCAATTATTGAATATTATTAAAACTGACCGCAGGCTTAAAAACTAGTTCTATTGCAACGCAAATAATTAATTGACTCTCAAATACAGCAAATAGTTATTTATTATAACTATATAGACTACATAATCAGTAATATGTAATACATCAGTGTTTATTATATTTGAATTGTACTTTAAATGAATCGAAACAGCGGTACTTTGACTGTTGTTCTCATAATGTTGATCATATTTTTGATACAACCGTATGAATTACAAAATTACCTACTTTCTGCATTACCTAAGTTACAATTGTATGAAACTTTTCGATGGAAACATACGAACATAGTTGACAATTCGGAAGATCTTGACATTGACAGAGAGGGGATTGTCGGACGGATATAATTTCGTTGACATAACTCTTTGCCCTGATCAAGAGTAAATGTATATATGTTGCACCATCTGTTGCCTGTTTTATGGTATGCGTTCCAAGTACAAAATACGGTCTAACAATGAAGAATAAATTCTCTTGGATTTTCTGCATATCCAAACTTTATTGACCCTTTATAGTTTTTAAGTACAAGCACGGTTACATCAAACTTAACCAAACTCAAATTCTAATTAAATGAACTCAGGGCAGTTCAGGTCGGCTGGTGCTTGTTTATCTCTCTCGCTCTCTCTCTCTCTTTCTCTCTATCTTTTTCTGGAGCATTCTCAAGTGCGCAAAACCCACTCGAGTGGGCACAGCGCCACTTGAGCGAGCCATGGAAATGAATGAAACTGACCATAAACTCCCTCAATGAATAGAAGAATGGACTGAATGAGGGAATGAATATATGAGGAAATGGACGAACAACTGAACGAAAGATTTGCATGTATACAAAACATTTGCGAAAAATGGCAAACGCGGCAACCAACTGGAACGGAGCGATACTAAGGGAATGTCAGCCGATTGTCAGAAAAATAAGTAGATATAAGCAAGCAGAAAGAAAAAGTGGGGGAAAAAGAGAACGAATAAAGTGGACTAAAAGGCAGGACAAAGCTTGACTGCAAGTTCAATTAATTAAGGGTAAATTAAGTGCACCTCCGTAGTGCCCAGACTTTAGCTATAACTACAGCTACTGCTAAGGCTACTAGCTTCAGCTGCTTAGCGATTTCAGTGGCAAGATTATGAACTCGAGTCCTTACCGAGTGTACGGCATAAATCCTTGACTACTGACAACACACGGAAACGGTTTAGTACATGGGCCGGAAGTGAAAAGAAACTGGAAAATGGTAAATGGTAAATAGGCAAACCCTATGGACTGCCTGCCGACTTTCTACTCCTGTGCTCCTTACAATGCACATAGCTTATTCTGAGGGTGAGTGTCGGCCCGCATGATGAACTGCTCAAGCATATACTATCTCTCTGGCTGATGCATTTATTCTTGTCGAGATTGAAGCCTGCAGTATAAATAAGCTTTCGATTTGACAAAGAAACATGTTCAGGAAGAGCTAGAAGCCATGATAAGCTTAACCGCAACTGCAACTAGTTCAACCGAAACAAATTGAAATTTCTTGCATCAAAATTTAGACGGTACAACCGCATAACTCCGTATAAATCTGAAAGCACATCTAAGAACTCATATAAATCTAAATTAAACGGGGCCACGAGTCGCATAATGGCAGGCGAGTAAATTAAATTAGCGGGAGTTTATTAAAAAAAAATGGGAACCAAGCGATACCATACATAGAGGCAGCGGAATAGTATCTTAGAGAGTAGCACGGAGGCAGGAATGGAATAATAAACATAATAATAACCAGCAGCGACAGGCTCAATCAAGAAGTACTGAGAAGTAATGAACTCAATAAGCAAATAAGTAGCTGGGTAATGCCCGGGAATTATGGTCCGTGTAGACGGAATAGAAGCACGGACACAAAGACTGTCATATTTGCATGCTGTATGCACAGCAGCCCAAGCAGCAACTACAACAATAACTGCAATTTATGATGAGTATGTACGGAATGAACACAACATGGACAATTGACTCGCCTCGTGGCATTGTAGGTTCTTTAATTTGTACTGTACTCCTTGAGTGCTTGTAGGTGTATGGTGTATGCATTATGACCATAGGTCCGCTCTTGTTCGCCGTCTTTCGCTTCTTCCGCAATATGTTGCAGCCATAAATTAAAGCGCACTAACTAACTGACTGCAACAAACAGATAATGGTAAATGAAGCCGTAGGAGTATCAGTTTGTTGTTGCAGTTTCAGTTGCAGTTGCGGTTGCTCAATCTTCTTGCATGAAGGCGGATCGCCAAACTGACCAGAGACTCGATGCCAACTCGAATGCCATAACATGTTGCACATTCAAATGAAGACCGCCAATGGAACCCACACATAGACTGCAGAGAAGCACACCCAGACAGACGAGCAGACACACGGACAGACAGATAGTGGGATAGAGAATCGGGCAGGTGGACAGTGGGACAGACAGACCGATCTGCAGGCAGAGTCAGAGCCAAGGAGTATGTGGATACAAGTTCAATTTGGGGCGACTCGAAAAGACGCCAAGACTGGAACCACGACCGACCACATGCTTTTTGTTTGCAACGCTGCTGCGACTGCGCTATAATTTATTTCATTTATACTATATGGTGCATTCCATGCGATGTCTTCATCTTTATCGGCAGCGCCACGTTTTATTATCATTGTACGTATGGGGACAAACAAAACCTACAGAAGAAGGTAGTTCAAATCACATTGTTGCCGTTGTGTTTAGCCAAAAGTCATTAACTTTTCCGCATGCTCCACGACCTCGATCGGTGTTCTTGCCAGTTCCATGTTCCATGTTGCAAGTTGCAAGTTGAATGTTTGGACAGTTGCTTGCGGCTACTGTACACGTTCACGAGAGTATAGTCGACAACAGCACACAGCAGTGTGTAAGACCCATTGCAAGAAGCATACGCACCGTTTATTACCCTTACCCTTGATGTAATGTCTAATATTGATTTATAATTTGTTTAATTCTATATATAGAATATTAGTTTAATTTAATTTATCTGATATTTTTGAAAATACTTATCTGATTGCTACAAATAAACAATATCCTAATACATAAAATATAAGCAACAAATTGAGGGATAATATTTTTACGTGAATATAAATATTATAATAATATATTATATATTAATAATAATGCATAATATTTAATAATATAGTATAGTATATGTTAGTATAGTAAGTCAATTTCGTAATACCCATTTTGAAGTTTATAATTGCTTTCCTGATGTTTGTTTCATGAGTTCATTTTTGCAATCTAGCAGTAGTTGAAGACTCCTTGGGCAGTAGCTTTGGTACTCGGTGAGGCCTACGCATAAAATATAAATGCACTGTCAAATATGTTGACTCTTCCAATTGACATTGTTTCTGGCACTGGCTAACGAAGCACGATAAAAACAACAGTTGGCAAGCAAACGAGTGAAGTGCATTTTTGTATGCCCATATCAAGCATGGGTTATGTAATAGGTCAACACACCTGCTGTGAAAATGTATGTTAAAATTTAAAATTTTTTTATCCAAAGTAAGTTTCATCGAAAAATTTCTCTTCTTTCTCAATTACCAACAATGATCAGAGCTCGAAATTTGCATACAAGTTTTATATAAAATTTTACAGTTTTATGCATGATTTGAAATTTATCAAACGCTGTGATTAAATATAGGAACTCATTTAAAACATATACATATTACATACATAGAAAGAAAATAAAAACAGTGTTAATCAACATGACAGTTGACAATTTACACCGTTACGGTGCAGATTAACCTGCAGTAGCGCGATGGGACAGTGAACATTGTAATCAATAGTGTATCTCCCATCTCGCATATCGCGTCTGGTGTCTCGTATCTGATTTGAATCTGTAACTTTTTCTTATAGTTACTGTGGCTAATTTTTTGTCACTTCGGTCTCGGTCTCGCTGTTTTGATTATGCATTTCATTTCCATTTTCATTTTTATCATAAACATAACAATGATTGGGTCGCAGAGTGTGTAGGCTTATTTATTTATCATGAATATATGTGTGCATACAAAATATTATGTGAACGCCTGTTATCATTCATTAGGTATACATTTAAATTAATTTTACAATTTGTATTATGCATATCATTAAATCTTAGACTGAAGATGGATTGAAAACGCATTTTTAAAAGCACATTTTCCTCGGCGAAAGTTAAAGTTTGTTTTTTTTTATCTTTATACCTTTCTTCGCATTCTGTGTTTCTCTCTCCATTTTTACCCTTTTTCTGTCTTATTTTACAAATATATGTGCAGTACGAACGCAGAACAATTTCAGACATTTTTTATATAGGTTATATAACTCTGAAAAAGTGTAAATATCGAATGATTCTAAGAAAAGATTATTTTGTAATGTATCAAATCAATTATATAAATTGTAAATATTTTCGTACGTACCAATTATTACAACTTTATTTTCACACTTTAAGTAAAATAAATAAATAGTTTGTTTAAATATATATATATATATTTTTTACTTTAATTTTACAATTTAACCAATTTTTTTTGTACTGGATTTTAAGCCTCTCATAACCTGCTATTTGTAAACTGTGTAAAATGTCCCAAAAATATGCTAAAATGTGGAAATTGTGAATATGTAAATAACAATCGAAATTGGAGGTGGTAATTGCTGCAACTGACACTGACGTAACGAAATACGAAAACAGTCAATGTGGTTATAACATAAATAATAACAGTCACTACAAAAAAATTCTTATTAAAAGTAGTAACAATAATAGGTGCAACACAAATCAAATTCTACGTGGTTAACCACAAAGTGTAACAAATTAAATAATTTATAAAAAATATACATTTGCATATCAGTATATATACATTTTACAAATCATTATTTTTATGAAATTCACTAATATATTTATTATTTTTCGTATACTTGCAGGTACGGATTAAACTCACTTTAAATCTTATTCATCAGTTTGAAATATCCAACAGAAGGGACCCTGTATTTATTTTTTTGGGGAAGTATAGTATTTTTGGTGCTGCATTGCTTTATCGATTATCGATTTCGATAATTAAAATCGATCTTCGATAACATTAATCGGTAATTGATATCGGTAATCGATATAAAAGTAGGTGTGTAATGAAATTTTGAATATATGTTCCAAAGCACAACGCTGTAGCTTACAAATTGCGCTTTCCAAGCGGATTTTAAGCTTCAGGGTATCCACCAGTGGGGGTTTGGGGATAGGTATCCAAAATTTGATTATAAAAGAAGGAGCACAATGAAATTTAGCACATATGTGCCAAAGCACAACGTTCTAGCTTCAAAATAGAGCGTGATATGGCAACTTTTAATTTTTATATCCAGGGAGGAGTGGGGCGAGGTATCCAAAATGTGAAAATGACGGTAGATGTATAATGTGAATGTGCATGTATGTGCTAAATCAGGGCTTTCTATCTTTAAAATTGCATCTGTTATCCAAATTTATCCAAAATTTAAAACAAAGTTGATCTGCATCGGCTATACATCAATGTTCGTGCCAAATATGAATGCTGTAGCTCTTATAGTTTTCGAAATCTAGTTGTTCATACAGAGGGACAGACAGAAAGACAGACATCCTGATCAAGAATATATATACTTTATCGACTTTTCACAAAGTTAATAGACCCTTTTTTTTTAAACACTGGGTCTAAAAATTTTAAGTTATTGCACTCGTTTATTGATTATCATTCATCTGGAGAAGGAATAGCATTCAATTTTAATTCAAATATGTATAGAGTTACGTGACGACAGAAATAATAATAATATCATTGATGAGTCAGAAAGAAAAACTACAATATATAATTTAGACAGGCTTATTGAGTTTACGCTATATTTTTCGTATTTGTTATTAAACTAGTTTTTTTGTTATTGTTCTTTTCTTTAAATGAATATTTAACTTTTGTATTATAGCTATAGAGAAAGGTAACTCCATGAGCAGTCTAAACTCAGCTGGACTAAAAGCTAAGGCAAGGGAAATGTTGACGCCGGTACATGTTCCTATATATATTTCTATATAGTCACACACACGCTCATATATGTTCATATATGTATGTGTTTTGTATTTTACCTTAGCAATTTGAAAACAATGTTCAAAACACATGTATACTGTAACAAAGGTGCTAAAATAACACAGGTAAAAGAGCACAGAACCTCACACGTGTATACATACCGAGCAGTAGGAATGGTACCAGACAGAATGACTCATTGCTTACGGTTTTCGAAGCTCTATAGTACTTGGCGTAACTACAATCAAGCAATCAACTTAAAAAAATTAAATTTAATTTTATTTTGAATTTTTTGTCAGCGTTACGTATAATTTATAGTACAATGAATCAATAAATGGAATATAATTCATTGCTGTAATGAATACCTGGCATGAGTTCATATTAAAGTAGAAGCTTATACTACCTTTCTTAACATTCATTTGATATTTCTGAATATAGTTGTATATAATATAGTTTGAAAACAATCTACTTTTGATATTATTCGCATATAAATTGTAAGAAATTATAATGTATGGTAGTATCTGAACGATTATCCAAACATAGTCCTAGAAGTATCCGAAGAAAGATCTAAGTATAAATAGGCATAATTGGATAAGGTGAATTTGTCACAAAGAATATATATAAGAATGTATATAACTTTTTGAGGTCTGTCAGGCAACCTTCTTCCTCTGAAAATAATCTTAAAAGACCCTTTGTGTTTTTAAAGCAGCGGGTTTGCACATATTTACCCTTTCTTGTGAACAGTACTAACTTTCAATAAAGACCAAAAACAAGATTACAGGAGCCCGTTGTTACAGAATGTATTACACTTGTTACTCGCTACATACGCCCGCAACCCTGATAAACCTTACAGTTTTCAATTTTCACAACAACAATTTTTGTTATTATTTATGAAAGCCAAGCACTAGCTTTCGTTTGGTGTATACCTATGCCCCGCGATGCACAATATGCTCTTACTAAGTTGCTTCTGTTACATTTTAATAGCTTTATATATTGTCAGCGTTTGCTTCTTAGTAAATTAATTACTTACTAAGTATAGTTTGCGTTTGTAATAACTTATAAACATAGAAAATTGGCATTTAAAACTATTTAAATTTGGTTCAAAGATCCTTGCTTGTTGTTAAAATAAACAACCTAAAACCGATAAAATAATATAAAAATATCCAACAGTAGGGACTGGCCCGACAGTAGGGACCCTGTGTTTAGTTTTTTGGGGCAGTATGGTCTTT
>JBANCZ010001933.1:0-18311 GCA_037040025.1 Sphaerogastrella javana | reverse complement strand
CACGACACGACACGACACGACACGACACGACACGACACGACACGACACGACACGACACAACACAACACAACGCAACAAAGCACAACACGACACACAAAAAAAAAAAAAAAAAACAAAAAACACGATTTCAGAACCGAGTGACAAAAATTCTCAAATTATTTTTTAAAGGTTAATCTGCTGCCTGCAACATGTTGACCCAAAAAATAACAGCGTGTGTGTTTTGTTACTCCTTTGGGGGTTGTTGCACGCCGCAAACCACCCTCCAGTACGCACACACCCATACCAAACACGCTGCGGTCAACAACGCTTGTTGCACTGAGAGTGTGCATGACTCACCGTTAGACGCCTGTCGGGATTCACTTCAATCATGCCACGCAACAGACTCTGGCAGTCGGGTGGCACAAAGTGCGGTATGTGAAAGACGCCGCGCTTGACTTTCTCCAACAGCTGCCGCAAGTTGTCATCGTCGAAGGGCAACGCACCCACCAGCAGGGCATACAGTATGACACCACATGACCACACATCCGCTTTGCGTCCATCGTATTTCTCACCCTATCATGCGGGTGTCATCCATTCATGTGCGAGTGTGTGTGTGTGTGGGGCGAGATAGCGGCAGCAACATAGTAAAAGCAGAAGCCGAAGTCCAAGTGGAAAAAGATATAAAAAGCAAATCAAAAATTGAGACCTTCGATACACTTATTCAAGACTAAAGACTAATATATACCCTATATTTGATAAAAAAAACTTAAGTATAAAGTGAATATTTAATAGAAATAGTAGTTTGCTATATTTTATAGACAAGAGTGTAAATATACTACCTGATCAACCAGATGATCTCACACTTGCGGGCACCCTAGTAGTGCCGCAGACAACAACTTGTTCAAACTAATATATATTGAACGAAGATCAAAAAAGAACGCGCGTCTTCTCCATTTTTGGCGCGCGGTCAGAGTGACCGTGCGCGCGCACTCAGAAAATACCAAAAAAAAGTAGAGCTGGGAAATTAAATTTAAAATACCGATGGTGTTAAGACTTTTGTATGTAAACACTTTTTTGGTATTTTGAAAGTAAGCGCATACGGTCACCCTGACCGCGCGCAATAAATTCTCATTCTGAACGAACGAATCAAACAAAGAAGACGTGCGTTATTGCTCTATATTTGTACTTAATATAAATTAGATTGTCCCGAACAAGTTGTCGTTTGCGGTGCTACTTGAGCACCAAGCAAGTTCAAGATCATTTCGGATCAGGTGGTTTATTTCGATAGTTCGATAGTGGCATTGACCCAGTGATGCGAAGTATTTCCTCATAAATAAGGCCACAAAATCCAAAAGGGGGAAAAAAATTTTACTACAATTTTTAGATGTACCTTTTTTAGTTTGCTCATAAGTCATGGACTGACAAATTCGGGGTCCTTTTTTTTGCATGTGAAATGCATTATCTGTAAACTTTCATTAATTTCGATAGTACTATCGATAATATTAATAGTTTAAATTGGTATACCCAACACAAAAGTGTGTATACCACCAAATCAAATTTCTAATAATTACTATGATAATAATCATCAAATAGATGATAAAAAAATATAAATAAATATTCCATATATATATATATATATAATATATAGAAAGTTGAATAAATAATCAAACAAATTTACATTAAAATTTAAATTTTGATTTCAATAAATTAAATTTACATTTTTAAAACATCTGTTGATTTTACAATATCATATCATATCATAATTTTCTAAATACAACTAGAGGGCATCGCTGAGTCGAGATCATCTTCAAATATATTGTATTCAATCAGTTGTGCGTGAGGTTATATATACATATATATATATGTTATATATAAATATCTATGTGTGTATATGTGTTTGATTTAGCTTTATTGTTTTTTCTTATTTCTTTACTCAATTTCCACAATATGCGAAATTCGATTAAGAAAATTGGCTATTGTGTGTGGCGAATTGTCCTTTTGTGTCGTACAGCCCCAAGTTTTTTTTACCCTTTTTTTCTTGCCTGGGAAAGGCAAGGACATATTACCACATACACATATAGGCATATGCTGTATATGTTTTATAATTTATACAGAGTACAACTAGCTGTAATTTACAGCTAAACCGTACAGACAGCTAACAGTCATTCAACCCAACAAATGCAACTCCGATTCAAGCTACAACTACAACTACTAGAACCCCAACAATGACCTGATGCAAGTCACATTCTGACTGCCATTCATGTGTCCGATAATTCCGAGTAGGTACTGCATACAACTCGACCATTGGTCTATTGACTAGGTTCATTCTAAGTGGCACAATGACTTTGAGTTGCATATACACTATAAAAGCAAGGGCCAACATTTGAAATTCATTGGAAATAATTGTAATTTTTCTATGGGGTTGAGTGGGTCATGAACATATAATTTTAACATATTTTCTTTGTAATTACAATGTTTGCATAATTTTAATAATAGTATAGTATATACCATGAGCTGGATAGTTTCAATTATTAAGGTTTATTTGAATTTATTTAAACAATTTCGTTAGAATAGTTTGGAACAGGTTTACTTCTTATTATAGAAACGATACATTTTTATAAAGTATCGATCTCCTTTGATATCTAATCGTACGGAGAATGGAAAGTGTTATACAATATATAATTTTTATAGTGTCAACTTTTCATAATAAAAATTATATGATATAATTGAAGAGTGGGAATTGTTTTATACGCATGGGGAAATTTTTCTGTTGATGAATCCTGCTACATTAGTTTTCCGGCATTGTTTCTTGATATTCTCTGCACGATTAAGCACGCGTGTGCTTGGATATTTAAGACTTGTACTTATATACCATAGACGTATGTATATATGAACATATATATATATATATAACTACATACCATTTATCCTCTTACAGGCAAGTGATTGATTGCTGTTGGGTTAACTAAGGTTACCTGCAGAAACCTGATTGAACCGTTCGCCATGTGGGCGCTATAACTTGAAAGAAAGCCAAATCAATTACTATTCGTGCAGGGGTTTATCTTGTGGCATTGTATATAGTATATATATTACAGTCATGCCAGTTATCAGAAGTGCAAAAGGCTCTCCTCTGCTCTTGCTACATCTGTTGTGAGCGGAATGAGATGAGACAACATCACTTTGGCTTTTGAATATTTATAAAAATACATGTATAGCAAATTCCTGTATGCTCGACTGGGTGTCTGACTGTCTGTTTGTCTGCTAAAAAGTATCACGTAATGGGCCATGGATTTATAGCTGCAGGAAAAGGATATTTTAAAATTCTGCTTATGAATTTATTACACGCAGCCCAGATGCCATACGCCGCGTGAGTGAAATGATGCATGCAACTTACTTGGCAAAAACCAAACCATACTCAACTGTAGCGTCTGTCATGCCACATGGAGGTGCCTCCAACAATCAACCAGCCAACCAACCAACAACCTCCTAAAACCAACATCCAACCAACCAATACCCACACAACCAAGAGTCCCTGGCAAACTTTCTATCATGCCACAGTCCGTTCCCGCTGCTAAATCATATGCGCACATGACAAACAACGAACACAACTACAACGCTCCCGGTCTGTCTGCAACGGATACCTAATCTGCATATCTCTGGTATTCCGTGCTCACACATCAGCAGCTGCAGGGGAGGCACAACCAAACCGCAGCACCGGCTTTACCAACATCAGTTACATTCGCAACAAAAAACGTAAATGTGATAAAAACTGATAGATGATGGTAGTCAAACTGAGACAATAGACAGAAGACCACACTTGGAGCCATGTAGATAGATATATCCATATACTATGTACATGTACATGTCTTCCTATTAATTGACTGATAGATTTCGGACAACTTTATAACTTTATCCAAAACGTCAGGGTGAAAACCTTAAATACTTATGACAAAGCCTAAATCATATTCGAGAGGTTTAACTTAACATTAAATTAGTTTATAGGGATTTTTAGAAACTCACCCGTATAACCTCCGGACAGGCGTAGTGTGGTGAACCACAGGAGGTCTCTAACATGCTTCCAGCCGGTTGCAATGATGCCATACCAAAATCCGCTATCTTAATGTTGTTCTTCTCATCCAGCAATAGATTCTCCGGCTTCAAGTCGCGATGACTGCGCACAGATTATAGATTATAATTGGTATTGGTTTTTGATTGGGTTTTTTGCCGGTACACTTGAGTGCTTACCATATGGAGTGCGAATGGCAAAAATCCAGCGCAGAGATAATTTGGCGAAAGAATTTCCGTGCCTCCTTGGGCGTTAAACGTCCCTTTTTAACCAAATAATCGAACAGTTCGCCGCCAGATACGTGCTCCAATATCAAATATAAATATTTCTTATTCTCATACACATCGCTCAGACCGAGCACGTGCGGATGATCGATTAGTTTCATGATGGCAATTTCACGTTCAACCTTGAATGACAATGAATAATGTCCGTCGGACAATGAGTACGAAAAATTGTTTAACACATTCGCTGTAAGTGTTTTGTGTGTTCTGTTCAAGTGTATAAGGACGAAAACATATAGTACACATTGTACATATATCCTAGGGCAATAGTTATACTTAAAATGTTTCGCAAGTGATTATCAATATTGTTTTGCCTTGTATTCTTATTCTTGCTTTACTATGGTATATACATATATATTCTATTCATCTATTCAGATATTATCTCACATTTACAATGCATTTCGCGTGTTTATGTTTTTCGAATGTAAATGTCCTGTGATATGACAGTCCATTGTCCGTTGCGTGTCTCAACCAGCTGCTTACTGACCAGGCCAGGACACGCAATCGTAATCCCAACCCCCCAAAAAGGTTATTTATAGAGCGACCAGGCGCGTTCACCTTGCACTCAATTGTCCCATATAAGGCTGTATATATGTATGTATTCATATGGCGCGACGCTGAGCTTTTGTCAAATTTCTCTCTCTCTTTCTATTTTCACCCCTCTATTGTCATTTTTAGTTTGGTGATTTTCCTTTTCCTTTTTTTTTCCTTGGTTTTTGTTTACTTTGTTGGCTCACGCACTAATTTGTCGCATGTCCTTTCAATGTCCTACAAAAGTGCACCAATTTTTGGAGTAATAATTTAGCTTAGTGCTTGACAGAATCTGATATCAAACTATTTATGGGTCTAACTTTCTTTTCTAAACGATGTTCCGATTGTATGCAGATTATCTTAATATACTGTACTTAATATTTAGCTAAAAGTTTCCAATTTAAAACGACGCTACAGTCGAACGTATTTAACCGTACATGTAGTATTACTTAGTTCAAGTGTTTTGTGCTACTTCTTCCACAAAATTTGGGAAACTCTTCGTACAGATTTGTATAAATATTTAAGCAACTCTAAAGACTAACGAAAGTAGAACACTTCTTGAGTTTTACTGCAGCTAAGACTTTAATTACGACTAAGCAACTTTTGATAGATACAGGAATAAGTTTGTCGAGAACTCATAAAAACAAAATGAGAAATATAAAAACTAATTTTCGATGTATGCTTGTCGTTACTTGTCTACACAGTTACACTTCTCATAGCCAAAAAAAAAAATAACCTTCGCACATTTCTAGCTAAGTTCTTGCTCTAAATAATCATAGTCCCTGCTATGAAACCCACTACAAAGAGCTTCAACTTGTCTGTAAGAACGAAAACAACGCTACGAAATGTTTACTGCCATAATATCCTTGGATATTTTATGATTCGCGTCAGCAAACAAACAAAAAAACAATAAAAACAAAATAAAAATTTTGGCAAAACTTGGCGATGTAGCACTAGGTTGGATAGCAAAGCTACACCCAGATGTGTAGGGTATAAAAGATATGACCTACCTTCATTAGCACCGATTCGCTGAGTTTCTCGCGATTGATTATTTTAATGGCGACCTTTTTGCCAATCACACAATGCACTCCCAGCTTGACGAGTCCTGTCGGTTGAATGAAATGAAAATTTAGTTCAAAATTCCTTAGTATTTTATTTTGTGGTTTTGTTGTTTGGTACTTACCCGTTTGCCCCTTGCCCAGGGTCTTCTCGAGGCGATAGGGGCCCACAAACTGGCAGTTCTCTGCCGTTACATTGTTCTCCTTTTGCATTTTGTAGCCGCACCTCTAGCTATCTCTCTTTCGACGACGTCCCACTCACCTCCTAGCTGTGTTCTGGCTAAAAGCTGTTAGCTGCTTTTTTTGGCCATTCACTCAGCTCCTGCCACTGCTCCGTCTCCTTCTCCTTCTCCGTCTCCTACTCTTGGCCTGCACTCAGCAATTGTGTTGTCGCATAGCGCCCAGAATTGAGACTTCCTTCGTCGGCTTTTGGCTTTTAATTACTTTTGTTCAAAGTTTTATTGCATTGGTTGTGGCAACACTCTGTTGCGCTTGCAAATGCTGCAACATTAATTAAGTTTTCCCACATAAACGTGTTCGGCAATGTATCCTGTAAAGGTAAATACATTTATTATAGATTCAGGTGAAAATAGTGCATATGAACTGTTATTGCCCATAAATATTTATACGCTTAACACTATTGCATTTTTAATTGTTCTAATGGAAACCGTCTAAATTAATAGCCCTGGGGTCAAGCTGCATTATCCGACCATCTTTCTTCATTTCTTATTTAAATGACCGTGAGCTACAGAGTACTTTAAACTCGACTGCAACTGGCTTTTTCATGGCTTTCAATTTATAATACAACAAGGAATAATAAAAATCGACAAAGACTCAGCTATTCTGCAATAAATACATATACATTTAAGACAACATATACAAAGATCAATGTGTTACATATGCAGTACCTACAAAAACTAGTATATGCTCCACTCAGGACCTTACAAGTATAAACAGAGTAAGCCCGCTTGTCTATGTAGTTCAAGGGCATACAAGCAGTGTCTTCCAATTGGGAATGGAAGAGTACAAGCTTGACGAACTCTAACAGAGCTATGTAGACACCTTTCTCTAATATGTAGACGAATAGGCTGTCAGAATACACATTTGGAGCAACAAACGCGGCTCCATTAACGTCATTAATACAAATTAAGACATTAACATGTACCTCTTTTCATTAAATTAAGTTTTGTTTAATATACTTCAATAAAATTAATTAAACTGTGTCTATTAAGCTCACTTTAATAAATAATTTATCGATTTTCTTATAAAACATTTAAATTTCCATATTTTATATGTATTTTGGCTTACTAATCATCTAAAATCATATACTTTTTTAAGAACCTTTTGTTTCAAGCAAACTAATTTAATTTAATTAAAATTTTGTATTAATCCTTACTTGTTCATTACGTTGTCATCCAAAACTATCTCTTAATGTACATTTATACCATGAAGAAGTAAGCAAATTATAGAATTTAATTTCAGTAATTTTATCATTATATTTTAAATTCATTAATTGCAAGTCTGTCAATATCATAAAATTTGGCATGGTAACGAAATCCACGATGAAATATTCACTGACCCGTGCCGAGGAGCATAACAATCTTAAAAATTAAGCTCAAATAGACTTAAAATTTAATAGGTGTAGCACTAAAAACCGAAAGACGAGCGACGACCGACAAACAGAGCTTGAAGGCACTAATAAAACTTGGACGAAAAACCTGTGGGCGAACTACTGAGGGCTCCTTTAAGAGACGCGGTGCCTGTCTAAGCGTAAATGAAATTCTCTGGTAACGCCTGTCACAGATGACAATGAATTTGATGAGACTGAGACTTGAAGTGTTGAGATGGTGAGGTGCTGAGAGGTTAAGGGTATGGGTGCCGTCGGTTGTGGGGTTAAGGGTGTTTTACGCGCACACAAATTGAAAAATAAATGCGCATCAAAATGTAAGAGTACCCCGAATGCGAAATATGGTGGCAGATGAAAGTGGGCGCGGTTGAGGCATCAGCTGGCAGTAAAAATGTAAAACAGAACTTCATGCGGACGGACGGAAAGACAGACGGACGGAAGGAAGAAAGCCACTCGATTTTCAGGAAAACAATGCCAGGCGTAATATGAAAACTTTCAGTGAGTCGACAGTTGCTGTTACTACCTCAATTTTTCCTTGGCCCCAACTCCATCACTCTCACTCTCTCTCCCTCTCCCTTGTCCCTTGTCCCAAAGCTCTGTTAACCTAATTTGAAAAATGCTTTTCAAAGTAAAATCTGACGCAGAATATATGCGAATTTACGCACTGAAAAATGCAAAAGGCGCCACACATAAATCCAAATTAAATCCTCCTCACATATGTGGATGAAAGGCGAAAGAAGTCGTGGTTAGTTCGTGCCAAGCAGAAAGAAAGAAGAGAAATATTTCAGGCTTCTTAATGTCATAGTTGACAACTGCGATGCTGCGGCAATAACTATGGTTTTATACCGCATATAATATACATATACATATTTTTATAGATATATACATATTTATATATTTATATTCCTTTATATGTACGTATGCTTTGCCATAAAAATCATAAGCAAAATCGTTTAGCACTTGGCGTCCATTTGCTCGCGACTTGCCCAAAGCAATTTATGTTTTTGGGTCGTGTTGCTTGTAAGGAAAATGTCACCAGAACCAGAAACAGCAACACAACAAAATAAAAGCAATAAAGGAAAAGTCTCTGCAGCTATAAAACGAGGCTGTTTTTTTTTCTTTCTTTTTGTTGTGATTGAGTCACAGCATAATAAATTAAGTGATTTTAACACAGAAAAAAAGCAAAGAACATATAAATTGTCTTTGAATAGCTATTGAAAGAAGTCAGTTTTAGATCAGAGATTCGCTTGAAAAAATCTCCTTCAATTTGATTTATTAATGACTATAGTCATCGAAATTTCGTTGAGTGTAAATATCTTAATTAGAGATTTTTACACTAAATTTATTTTTTTAAATATTACGTACATAATATTCATTAGAGCAAAGTTTGGCAAACAATTTCAATTAGCTTTGTATCACATTTAGCCTAATTAAAGCATACCATTTTCTTGGAATTAACACCACAAATTTTCCCCTATGTGTGTGCTCATCCAGAACTAATTAAATATTTGCATATGCATAGAATATTATAATATGCATATAATAATCACACAACTTAACGATACCTAATGCCTACAAAAAGCATCTCGAAAATAATTAACAATCTGCCACTTGGGTTTCTGATGCAAACTGTGTGTGTGTGTGTGTGAATTTGAAGTTTTCTTGAATATATTACAATGCTTGAGGTATGCTCAAGTTCTCTTAATTATCACATTCATCAAATTACCCCAGGGGCATGAACATCCTGGGCAACACAGCACAAACAATTTCCATCCAAGAAATGCGCAAGTTACTTTGATTTCTGAACCCCCAAAAAATATACATGTGCCTAGGGAACTTTGGGAAACAAATTGACATTTACAAAAAAAAAAAAAAAGGCAAACAAAGGAGAAAAAGTTAAGTCAAGTGGCTGTGGGGCAAAACGCAGAAATTGTCGTGAATGCTCTGGGTGCCTCGAATACTCAATTTAGACTACCAACAAAAAAGAGAACTCAGTCAATAAATGACAGGCAGGGAAATGTGTGCCAGACACAGTGGAAAAACAACCACAGTAGAGCCTGTTGGAACGAGATATGCTACGGTATATGAGTTTTCTTTCTATTATCATGCTCTTTCAAAGAGTTCCTCTCTCTGAATCTATCTGAATATGACACATAATATTCGAATGCAGAGATTGGTATAGAAATCAAACAAACCAACATGAATCATCTTTACATTTAGTTTAAAGACATGGAAACTTAGGCTTAAGTTCGAAATAAAATGATTCACTGTCTATAATAGAACACTCGATTTCAAATTCAGGATATCCCAGCTTCGTTGTGAGTATATCCATAATTTTTCTATCTTGCCTTTTAGTCGACAGCCGGCTTTTAAAGTGCAATCAATAAATGCCTTTCGAGTTGTGAAAATTGTGCGTAAGTGCCATAACAGAGCCAGCCAAAACACTTATACACTCACACTCATACTTACACTCACACTCAGATTCACACTCACACTTACACTTACACTCATACTCACACACACACACACACTCACCCACATAGATGTACGTATATACCCACATTGCACAGATACAAACATAATTGCCTTTTGCCCTCTTGCCCGGAAAGTAGCTACAGCAAAGGGGCGTGGCAGCAAGGAAGGGCAATCAAGGCAATGCAAACCCCTTTACAGAGTAAAGCGTTTTGTGGAGATGCTTGGCTTTTCATAACAAGCATCGATAGCAGCTCACTGGGCTTGTTATACCCTGTAGACAAACTTCATAGGGTATGCCATTCAATAAAAATAACTTAAACTAAACAAATGATTTTAGTCTATATACTGTGTTTAGTATAATTGATTTAGATATTTGCTTAAGGAGATTATGTGATAAATATTGTCTTCGCATTGATGGATAACTGTGAATCAATCATAGTCTAAGCAAATTGCTTTAACGATGATACTCTGGCCTGACATTACTCTAGTTGCTGATGTTTGTTGTTGCTGTTGCTCTTGATTAAACACGCGTCAGAAACAGCAACGACAACAGCAGCAGCAACAGCAACAGCAGCAACAGCATTTGCAACATCAACAACAAACATGGGTAACAAACGTTGGCAACACAGCTGCTGACATTTCATCAACTAATTGCAATTATGTGGAAAATTAAAATCAATATTTAACTAGCTCTTTGCGACGATGTTGTTGTTGTTGTTGTTGTTACCGCTGTTGCTGTTGCATTTAGTGCAGTTTGTTGTCGCAGCCATTTACCAATTTAGTTTTGATTTCAATTTCCAATTGGATTTGAATGCATTTTGTCAGCAGCAATTACGCTACGTAAGCTTTCTCCTTCCCTATCTCTCTCTCTCCCTTTCACCACTTTCTCTCAACTTTGAAATGTTAAATATTTAAAGCATACTTTGATGGGACAAATGGCATGCTCATTTTGGCGATTTTTTGGCGATTTTTTTGCGATTTTGGCGGGAGGGCACTGATTTATTCGAAAAAAATCGATTCTTCGATTCAAGTCGTTTTTTTGTACTTTATTTCTTTTAACACACTTCCCAATGACTTTTTATTGCATTCAAATAATTAGAAATTAATTTATATTATATTATTTTAAATTTTAAAAAATTGTATTAATTTTTTAAGAATTTTAGCTAGTTGTGCTAGATTTGTTTGTATTTAATTTTTGCTTTTGCTGCAACAGATGAGGTTGTTGGCCTAATTTGCCAAGTGCATTGAACTGTTGATTGTGTGTGAGTGTTGTGTGAGTGTTGTGAGTGTGTGTGTATGTTAGTCTGAGCACCTATTTAGTTCTAGTTTAATAAATATTAAACCTTACACTTGCCGGAACATTCTAGAGTTACAGTCACACACACATACACGCAGAGTTTGTTGCACGCCAACTCCCACACACACACATACACTCGCACTCACACTCACACACACAGCTCGCCTGGAGTCACTCGTTCAAGTGCAACGCAGAGCATTAACCTTTCATTTACACACACACACACACACGCGCGCACACAAACGTACTCACAATAGCTATAAATATATGTGAGTGTGTCTGTGTGTGTGTGTTACTATTTGGGTCCTAGCACAACACCAATACATGCATACATCTATGCTGCATTTGCTGCTCTCTTTCATTCACTGCATTGCACTGCCTGCGCTCTCTCTCTCTCTATCTCTCTCTTACTCTGTCTCTTAGGCTGCCATGCTCTCATAGTCCCTCGCTTGATTTCGTTCTCATTCATTCTCTCTTTCGTTTCTCTCTCTCTCTCTCCCTCTCTCTCCCTCTCTCTCTTCGTATCTTTTGCTCTATCTGTTGCTTTTCTTCTAATTTGAAGTGCATGCGAGTGGAAAATTCTGATAGCAACATTGGAAAATCAAGTGAAATGTGAAATGACAGCAAAGAGAGAAAGAAAGAGAGAGAGAGAACACAGGAAATGAAGGCACTTGAAGAAGAATCAAGAATTGTTTGAGCTGCATTTACATTTATTTATAGCAAATGCAACAGAAACTCTCGATTTTTCTTTAGATACATAAAAATGTATGTTTTATTTTCCATATACATCTAGTATATGTAATTTATATGTAAATATTTCTATATAATAATCTACATATTCGATATTAATATGTATGCATTTATTTATTCTTAAAGAATTTTATTAATTTATACATATAATTCGTGTACATTTCCCTTCATTCGTTTCTTCTTTCTTCTGTATTCTTCGTGTGTTTCATTTTCCCATTTCTATTTCTATTTTATTCCATCAAATTTACACAATAATCAATCGCCCCGTCCCTCTCTCTCTCTTTCCCTATCTGTGTGCGCGTGTTTGCTGCAACGTCATTATCGCACGCTATAGAAATTGATGCAGGTTAGTAATGCAGCAGAAGCTATACACATGTAGCTAGTCGAGTCATCTAGCATGCGAGAGCCAAAGAGACTAGCATGCATGCATGTGCTTCAAAAATCGAGCTCATTTTAATTGTGTGTTTTGATCGAAATGGAATGAAACAAAAACGAAAACATAACGTAATTACTATGCATGTGTATGTGTATGTGTGTGTGTATGTATGCCTGCATAAAAACATGCATACATACGTTTTGTATGTGTGTGTGTGTGTGGGGAGAGCAAGAGCTGCAATCGTTTAGACGAATGAACGAGCGCGCAACGAAGTGAAAAACGAAGTGAAAGAGCAAACCCGAATGCCCATACGAAGAATGGCTCTCTCAATTATGCTCTCTCTCTCTCTCTATCACTGTGTGTTGTTGTTGTTGCTGCTGCTGCTGCTGTTGTTGTTGTTGTTGGCGTTTCTTGTGGCCCATGCTGCGTACGCTGCTTCGTCGCAGTGCTGACATTGAACGAGTTCATTCACATTTACACACACACACACATACGCATGCACACATGCACACGCACACGCACGCATACACTCACTAGTCTCAATCAACAGCAAAGCATAAAAAGAGAAAAAGAAACAACAATAATAACAGCCGACTGACCAAGGCAGGGGAAATGGAAAGAGCAAGCGAGAGAGAAACAGGCAAAGTAGTAGTAAACACGTATGCATGTGTGCGTGTGTGTGCGCATGCATGTGTATTTGTATGCTATATAGAATAGCAACAAAACAACAAAAAAAGAAACGAACAAAATAAATATGCTAAATACGAAATTGTGAAAGAATCCACAAAACATGTTGTATAACAGTTCGAAACGAATAGAAAGCGCACTAGGCTAAATACATATAAACACACACACACACGCACACACACACATACACTCAAACAAATGTATATGTATGTTATTGTTATTCCTTTTAATACTTTATACGCTTTTAGCTTCATTCTACCTGTTTTCTTCCTTCTTTTCTGGTGAATTTCGTTTTGTTTTGTTTTCTTTTTTTCAATTTGTGAGCTACAACTATTTTAGTGTGAACCCCCTTTGCCCACGCCTATGGCTACGTCTATGGCAACCCTTTACCCGAGTCTCGCACTCAAATTGGGTCATTAAGGCAGCAGCCATCAGAGTGTTAACGAATGGTTATGCCAAGGGTTAAGGCTGTCCGTATTATTTTCGAACTATGAAATTCCTTTAATGGAAATATTTTGAAAATAAATAACAAAATTGTTTAAATTATTATTTTTATTCACATAAAAAAAACAAATATTTCAAAAAAGTATTTAAAAAATCTGCACGAAAATATATTAAATACTCAAAGAATGAACTTGACTTCAATTTCAAAAGAATTTCGTATTCATATTGTAGCGCACAGTGGTACAATTAGTCGACGCACAGTGTGGCAATTAGCCAACGCATAGTTTTGGCCAAGACGCTGCCAAAATTGGCTTAATGACTTGACCAAGCGCCAAAATGAGCAACAACAACAAAAACCACACAAAAAAAAATTAAGCATAAAAGCAACGAAAAAATGATTCTAAAACGAATAACGAAAAAGGAAAGAAAAACCGAAAAAGGAATGAAACAAACATATGGCTTAAATCAAAATAGAGGTCAATAGACAAAACGAAGGCTGATTGTGCGGCCAGGTGTGAAGCTGCGCGGAAGTAGCAGCAACATGACAACAACAGCAGCAGCAGCAACAGCAGCAGCAACAACAGCAGTAGCAGCAGCAGCAACAGCAATGAGAACTGCGCATTCGCTTCCTACTTCTAGGCAATTGGCAAGTGCAAGCGAGATAGCAGCTAGGCAAAAGTGCGTGAGACACGTATGGAAAAAAACACAGTGAGCAAGAGAGCGAGAGAGCGAGAATGAAAGAGAGCGGGAATGGAAGAGAGCGATTAGAAGCTGCTGCGCATGCGTAGTGCGTGTGTGTGTGTGTGTGCGTGTATGTGTGTATGTGAAGCGTAGGGAGATGAGGGCAGTACAGGTTTTGAGCCTCGCTAGAAAAAGAGCGAGCGAGAGAGCGAAGGGAAGAGCGAGTGAACGAAAGAGAGTGACAGCGAGAGAGAGAGATCAGACCCTGTGCCTTTGTTTAACCTTGAACTTCAAAAAAGCGCGTACGCAGCGATGTTAATAGGCCTACCTGCCAGGCTGTAGACAGAGACAGAGACAGAGACAGAGACAGAGACAGAAGAGAGACGAACACATGTATAAGTAGCTGCTTCTCTGTCTCCCCCTCTCTCTCTATCTCTATACAATATTTGTGTGTATTTAAATTAGCGCATTGACAAAAGCAAAGCTAAAAAAAAAGCGAGCTACTTAATAAAAGCTTAAGCCATGGATGTAGCTAAAAAAAAATGTGACGAAAAATCGTATAAAATAAGAAAAAATTCAGAAAACAATAGAAAAAAATCATTAAAAAATCGAAATAAAAAAACACTAAAAAAATTCACCAAAAAAAAAAAAACAAAAAAAATAATCAAAAAATTAAAATACAATAAAAAGTTAAACGAGTCGCAGCAAACACAGAGAGAGAGAGAGGCAGAGAGAGAGAGACAGAGAGAGAGAGCGAGAAAAAGAGAGAAAGAGAGAGATAGTTCATCATATAAGGGCCCTGGCTTTGGTCAAGCGTAAAGTCATTGAACTTTGCCAAAAACCCGAAAAAACAACAAAAAATTGGCAAAAGAAAATGTGCAAAAATGAGGTAAAAAGAGAGAGAGAGAAAAAAGAAAAAAATTATTTGGAAGTTTGAAATTTCAGACGTGCAGACGACGTCAAAGCAAACGAAATGAAACCAAAGCAAAGTAAAGCAGAGCAAAGCAAAATGAAAGCAAATAAACGCATTTAAAAGCGAAAAGAAAAATAAAAATGCTGCAGGATCGTTGGAAAGAGAGAGCATGAGTAGGGAGAGAGGGTGGAGAGAGAGAGAAGAGAAACTTGCTAGAGAAGGAGATATAAAGAGTTCAAGAAGGAGTGCAAAAGGAAAGAACAGAAGCAAAGGGTAGATGGAGAAGGGAAGGACGGACAGACAGACAGGAAGGCGCAGGAGAGAACGAAGGGCAGAGTGAAAGAGATAGGGATAATGATTATGTTCAACGAGCGGGCGAAGGGGGTAGAGAGAGAGAGAAACTGAAAGCACAGGGCTGAGCGTATATAGAACTGAAACTGGAACTGGAACTGGAATTGGAACTGGAACTGGAACTGGAACTGCTGGCTGTTAACCTAATTCAAGGACGTCATTGAGACATTATGCGCGCGCAGTGCGGCAGCAGGCAGCCAGCGAGAGGCAGCGCAGTCAGTCAGTCAGTCGGGCAGGGTGTAAAGTCGGAGCAGAAGGGAGGAGGAAGGAGGTATATAAGGGAATAGGGCAAACTACTTTGCCAAGGTTATGCGTCGCAGACTGATTAAGAGGCACTCGTAAAGGCACAGAGGCACAGAGGCGTCGTGTATGAAGGGGAATAGAGGGGGGTTGGGTGCAATATCGTTTGGCATTGGACTTTACGCTTATGGCGGACTTTATCGGGGCAGGCGAATGAACTTGCGGCATTTTCAATGTCACAGACGCAGCAAGCAGAGAAGGAGAGAGGGAGAGAGAGAGGTAGAGAAGGAGAAGAGAGGGAGATGGAGAGGGAGAGGGAAAAGAGAGAGAGGGTGCTACTGCTGGTGGTGGTTATAGGATTCATTTGATTTATTTTATTGCGACGCAATTGCCGCAAGGACAACTCTAAAGCTTTGCCAGATTCTGCAGGTTAGCAAAAATTTCATTTTATTTCTCATTATTTGTATTTTATTCTTGCTGCTGCCACAATTACAACCCTGTGTTTTTAGTAAGGGTAGAGAAATACATAAAGAGGTCAAATGAGTTCAATGTCAGCACAAGCTGACGCTGTTGCTGCTCTTTGGTGGTTGCAGCAGCCAGACAGACAGACAGACATACATCTAAGCCATCAATAAGTCTAGTCTGCTATACACGTGCCGCCAACACGCCCAATCCACCCCCTTTTTCTTGGTTTCATATGGTATTTCTGTGGTACTTACCTTGCAGCCCTCGCAGGAATGCACGCCGTAATGGAAACCGGACGCCTTATCACCACAAACGCGACACAGCACGGTGGTGCCATCAAATTCTGTAAAGAGAACACAAAAAGAAAACCAATAAATTAGCAAATTGTGATCTAGAAAATGCATTAAATAATGATTAAAGTCTATCATTTGCAGGGTATATAGAATATAGTAGTTTGGTAATGAAAAAAGTATACTAGGTTTGTATCGATCGTGGGGATTTTCCAATCATATTGAAGGTAATACTTTCTATTGGAGGACCACATTATATACAAATTAATCCAATTGAATTTATATATGATACAAAGAAAGAGAGAGTATTAAAAACCCATCTATAGGGTATACAAAATTTGTTTACATTTAAATTAAAAATTAATAAAATATATAAAATATATAATACGAATAAACTAAATAAAGTGATTAAAATAATTATAATAAATAAAATAAATAATATCAATTAAAAAAATAAAATAAATAATAGCAATTTAAAAAAATCAATACAAGTAAAGAAAATAACAATAATAATATAAATAAAAAAAAATAAAAATATAAATAAAATAAATAAAAAACACCAAAAATAAATAAAATAATATAAATTGAATACATAAATTAAAATTATTTTATTTTAAATAAAATAAATACTTAAAATAAAATAATTTATAAAAATTAAATCAAAATAAATAAGTTTTATATATTAAATATATAATTATAATAATTTAAATCCAAAAAAAAATTCCAATAAAATAAAAGATTCCATTGATAATCAACAACAACAACAACAACTTTTACTCTCCGTGGGAAGAAAGCCAAAAGGCCGAAGAAAGTAAACACATGTAGACGTAATACTTTCTTCCGGCAAAACAGAACAAGCAACACAAACCAAAGAAAGTATCAGACGGAGAGAGAGAGATCGAGAGAGAGACAGAGAAAGAGAGAGAGAGAGAGTCGAGTGTAAACATGGCCAATGCCAATGCCAATGTCAATGCAAGCACAAAACGTGCGAGGCGCACGAAGAAAGCAGCAAAGCAAAATGGGCAACTTGTTGAACTTGAGCTCGTTCTGGCCAGCCATAAAAGAAAGACAGAGAAAGAGAGAGGGAAAAAAAAACACAACACAATTACATACACACACACAGGTATTACGTAACTTTCACCGCACACGAAGAAAGCGCACAAAACAACGAAGAAAGTAAACACAGACACAGACAGAACAAGAATCTCTGTGAATGAGACAAAGAGTGAGAGAAAGAGGAGAAGAAATATGAAGATTAAGATGGAGGTAGAGCAACCTGTTGGGCAACTTTTGCTGTGCGGTGAAAGACTTTCTTTGTGCATGGCTTCAACTTGTTTGACGAAGACACAGAGAGAGTGAGAGAGAGAAAGAGATATATAGACACATGCGAAGAAAGTCTAAAGTAAAGAAATGATAAGCTGAAGCAGAGCACAGAATGAGAAGCAGAAAGAGAAAGAGAGAGAGAGAGAAATAGAGATACAGAAAGATAAAGCTAAGGCAACAGATAAATCTAGTAGAATGAGAGAGAGAGAGGGATAGGCAGGGGGCAAATGTAATTGCAAAATTGCGGTTATAATGATAATGATGATAATGATTATGATGATAATAATAATGAAGTTATTGTTGCTGCTCTTCACGCTGCCATGGCCATCATGATGAGCATAAAGTCTGTGCATTATCATAAGCAACATCATCATTATTAACAGACAAATGCAATGTATCTCTCTCTCTCTCTCTGTCTCTTTCTCTCTCTCTCTCTCTCTCTCTCTCTCTCTCTCTCTTTCCCTCTCACTCATTCTC
>JBANCZ010001932.1:0-18314 GCA_037040025.1 Sphaerogastrella javana | reverse complement strand
AAAGCGCTTTACAAACACACAGTACCATAGAATTCTCTCTCTCTCTCTCTCTCTCTCTCTCTCTCTCTCTCTCTCTATCTCTGTCTCTATTATACTTTAACTATCCTTGTATAAATCTTGCTTAATATTTTCCCGTACGCTATTTAGTCTATAACTAATCTATATTAGATGTTGTATATTACGTAGTTAGTTGCTGTTTGTTTGTTGGTCGCTGTTACTCAATTTTGTTAATTTGTGTAATATATACATTTATACATATATATATATATACAAATAATTTATTTTAGCAATTATTCACATCAATCACATGTAAAAACGTAACTGTAAGTCCTAACAACATATAATTGATATTTATCATCAAAATGACTAAGAAATCACAATGCAGCTGACTAGTTCGCACAATCAAGTTAATAATTATTTAGTTAGTTAAGTAAACTAGCAACCTAGCTAGTGGCTTCTAGGTATTACACCTGTACTTGTGCGAATTATATCACTTGTGCGAATAATTAAATGCAATTTCAGCAATCACACAAACATTCAAACTGACAATCCTATACATGTATACATATATACATAAAAACCTAGAATACTCATACATATACATACAGATATATATATAAATTCCTCTTTATATGCATACACCTATGTCTATGATATATTTGGTATCTAATCTAATTGTTTGGTATTCGATTTGTGCTTTGGCCTTTTCTTTGGCTCTTTGGTCCTTGGGTTTATATGCTCTGCTGTTTTTTTCCTTTTTTTTTTGTTGTTGTTTCGGTATTATTTTTTTTATGATTGTTCGAAGTGCACACCACGTACATAAGTATTTGAGTATTTTGTGGTGCGCCGCCCATCGCATGGGCGTGACATCGTGCGACTCAATTGTGCGTAATAAAATAATGTGCAACCGCTTGACCATGCGACTGGCATACTGATGAGTATCGAACTCCAATCCCAAAAACCCAACTCAAACTCTCATTCTCAATTTCGCTCAGTATATATATATATATACATATCTGTGTATATATTTATGGCAGAGCCCTTTCTTCTGCTAAGCAATTTCCATTGCATATATGCTACAGATTGGATGGAGATATGTGCGCTAAGTTATGTTATAGATACTCCACATAGTGTGAGATTATAATAACTCTATGATTGTGAGCAAAGTCTAAGTGAATCGTATGACGTTTGCTACGTTTTTATGTAACCTTTTTTTGTGTAAACTGAATTTATATTTATCTAGATCCATTTAAAGGAATAATAGTTTTATCATATGTGATATTGAAATACGTTTAAATGAATTTGATTTCAGTTATAAATCAACCATTAAATTAATTTAAAGAACAATTGTTATATATGTTTAAATTGCTTAAAATGCTACTTAATTTATTTTATAAATTTATTTTATTAATTTATTTTATTAATATATTTTATTTATATTTTTTAACACGTATTAATTGTATTAATTTTTATTTTTTTTTGGCAGTCAAAATCTGTTAGTTGCCGGAAGTTTCTTTACTTATATTCTTAAATCCCATTGAATTCATAATTCCTAAAGGCAAACTTCCATCTTTGATAAATTGCAGCACAGAGTGTTAAATTTAATTTACTAAAACGTGTTTTTTTTTTTAATCAAATTTTGTTGTGATGTCGTTGTGACAATAAATAGGGAAAACCCCTTTCGTATCTGTTGAAAACGTTGCATAAAAACTTTTTATTGTAAGCAGCGTTGCTGATATGAGTGAGTATTAGATCTACCCTCACTGTGTGTTAGTGTGTGTGATCATGTATGTGTGTTGGTGTGCGTGTGTGTGCTAGTGTATTGCTTAGCCGGTCGCACAATTTATTATTTTATCAGTCATAAATATCGCTCATGCGAACATTAACCGCAATTGTTTGGCGTGCACTTACTCCTTGACGTGCCACAGCAGAGTTGTTTGACTCAGACCATGCCCCTTCGCCTGGGGGTCCATGCCAACCCTTGTGGCGGCTCAGCTCCGTTCAGTGCAGTGCAGTGCGGCGGTCACATGTCGTCCATATTGATTAGTTGGCGTTGAAAATGTCGCTGCAAATTGTTGCAAGTTGCACATAAAAATGTGAAGCAGTTCTGCAACGTTCTGCTTAGCCTGGGGGTCAGTCCACCTAACCATGAGTGTGTGTGTGTAGTGTGAGTGTGAGTGTGAGTGTGAGTGTGTGCTCAGGTCACATTTTTAAGCGTGTCCATTCACATTCATTATCGATTTGTTGGCCATGGTCTGCGGTGTCCTTTTGCCTGCCGCTGCTGTCACAATTGCGAGAGTCGTTAAAGTTTAAACTGCTCCCTAAATGACTCTATTATAAGCCCAGTCCGTAGAGTAAACAAACAAACAAACAAACAAACGAACAATCAGAACAATTGCAATGCATCGACGTTAAATTATCTGTAATTGATTTTGTTTATCGGTGAACCCCAAGCCGAACTCACCAGCCGACCCCCTCTTCGTCAAAGCCCAATCACACGTGCTATACCCCTTTCTTTTGTGTGTTGAACACATTGCATATTGGCTAATGCAATGGTAATTAAATGTTGCCATCGGCTAAAATAACATGGCAAATATGTTTTTATGCATTGTTATATAAAAAAAAACAACATCAACAACAACAACAACAGCAAAAGTTGATGGTCGAATTTGTAAAATTGTAAAATGCAAATGTTACTTTTGCTGCTTTAATGTAGCAAAAAAAAAAAAAAACTTCGAACAGCAGGGCAAATCAAATGGAAATGCATTTATTTTGTTACAAATGTAATGTTTTGTGTGCAGAAGCCAACAAATTCGCTTTGTAATATTCATAATTAGTGAAATTGCTCAGACATTTATTTTTTCCTTTATTTCGTACACATTTTATTCAATATCCATTAAAATTGTGTAAATAGAGCTTAATGGGAGATCTATGTAAACGCGGGAAAAACAGATGCAGAAAATGAAAAACCGCAAATTATAATAAATAATAGTAGCTTTGGGAAGAGTGAAAGTGTGATTTCAGAACTACATAGAGAAGCTTGAATCTAGTGTATTTGTAAAGCTTAAAATGTAGAACGAGTGAATTATGTATAGCGTCTACTTAAAGCATTAAATCGTTCTTAAAAGATCAACTAAACTTAGTCAAATAATTATTTAAATATATTTTGAATTAGTTAAAACTTTGGATAGTTTTCTGAAATTAATTGTCTCTTGCTCTGATCGTCGAATTATTCTTAAATTAAAGTTCTCCTCATATTTGTGCTACACACTTTCGTTTTGGTATATATATTAAATTTTTTCCTACAAACTCTTCATATATTTTTCAATTATTTGTTTGTCAGTGGCAAATATAATATATCGTTAGTTGTGCAACAGCCCGCCCAAAGCTTTATCTCAATTACATTTGCTGAATATTTTTCCCAAAAACAAATTCACAGAGCAAAAAAACAAGTACAATTATCTTGAAATTTAATACAACAAAGAAATTCCCTGAGGTGTTAATAAAACAGGCTGCATTTCACTAGATTTTTATGCGTCGGATCGCTCCGAGTGACTTTTGTTCAACAAATAGTAATATTGCTTTTAAAATGCGCCATTTTAATAATTCTGTAAAATACAAATATTCATTTTGAAACCACCCACAGCAAATAATCAAAGCAGCAGATAGCGAAAATTACATAAAAATTCATTATTCTTCAGGGCAAACGTGCACCTTTGATAAATTGCAGCTCAGAGTGTTGAATTTAATTTACTGAAATGTGCATTTTTTTAATCAAATTGTGATTTAATGTCGTTGTCGTTGTGACAGTAATTAGTACAAATTTGTGCCACAAACTCTGTTCGTATTAGTTGAAAACGTTGCATTAAAGTTTTTTTTGTTGTCATCCTTGCTGATATGAGAGTGTGTTAGATTTACATTCACTCAAACACTTTCATTTTAGTATATATTAGATTTTTTTGTGGTAAACTCTTGATATATATTTTAATTATTTGTGTCAGTGGCAAATATATCGTTAGTTGTGAAATAGCCCAAAGCTTTATCTCAATTACATTTGCTAAATATTTTTTGCAAAAAAAAAGCCGAAAAAGCAAAAAAAAACAAGTGCAAATGTCATGAAATGTAACACAACAAAGAAATTTCGAATTAGCCCTGAGGTGTTAATAAAAAACGCAGCATTTCCCCAGATTTCTACGCTTCGGGGCGCAGCGAGTCACTTTGGTAAACAAATAGCAATATTGCTTTTTAAAAAGCGCAATTTGAATTTTCCTGAAAACAAAAAATACAAAGATTCACTTTGTAACTACACGCAACAAATAATCAAGGCAGCAAAAAGCGAAATAAAAAATAAATGTAGAAAATAAATACAAAATATTAGCTACATAGAAAGTACAAAGTGTCAAAGCCACAACAACCACGCACAGTATTTTTTTTTTGTTTTTTTCTTTGAAGTTGGCCAAGAGCTTGGTTAGGTTTAACGGGGGGAAGCTTGCTTTTCCTGTATATTTTTTTGATTTTTTTTTTTTTTGTATTTATAACGCAACGCCTGCAGTTTCTAATAAGCCAACGTCCAACTTAGCAAATGCACAAATAAACTTTTTAAATTTAAAAATTCATCAAACTTTTGAAGCGACTGTCAAACAAATACAGGCAGCGGATGGAGGGGTCAAGCTTGTCGGGCCATGCATATAAGTTAACAAATGCGATGAGTACATATAAGAAAAATATAAAATAAAAAAGAATAAAATAAGGGGAATATAAAAAAAAAAAACAAAAATTACATTAATCCGTAATCGGAAAACTTGGGCAAAGGAAAATAACACGGCGCAAAAGTTTTACAGCTGCGTAGAAATGTTTTAAGAAAATTTATAATAAGCGATTTACAAGCAACAACAAGATGAAAAACAAAACAAAAAAAATAACAACAACATCAGCAAAATGAGAGAAAAAGTGTTTTCTAACTAAAATTTCAATTATTTTGCCAAGCGGCAGCAATAAAATAATTTGAAATTTAAATGCAGCACTCTCCGAACTAGAGAGAAATATAGCCCGAAAGTTGCCATAAATAGGGCAGACAATCTGTTGCCCCAGCTATATGAATGTGTAGTATATTGTTAAGAATGAGCTTGAGGTAGGGGAGGCCAGGGGTAGACGACAACTGGCAACAACACGCACATCAAATTGAGATGAGCAAAATAAAATTCAATAAACTCTTGTTAAGCACGCAGCAGCAGCAGCAGCAGCGTCCAAAAAGGAGCGTTGAGGATTTAGCCAGGACGTCCTGAAGCAGGGAAAACGTTTTAAATATTGACAAAAAAAAAAAAAAAAAACGAAAAAAATTGAAGAAAATACAAATTGTGAGTGAGCAAAAAAAAAAAAAAAGAATAGATTGAGAAAAAAATGATGAACTGTAGTGTAGTCTGTTGCTGGGCGCAGCGAGCGTCAACGTTGTCGTCGATTAAATAGATAAATCAACCCTAGGGACATGTACACCAAAACCAAAATTTTGCATTGATCAAAAAGTTGCCTAGACTAGCCAAGTGATAGAGAGAAGAGGAGGGAGTAATGGAATGGAGCGAGGGATGTGGATGCTGCTTAGGCATTGTTATGATTTGTACAGTGCTTAGCACGTTCTTGTTGTTCTTGTTGTTGTTGTTGTTGTTGTTGTTGGGCACCGCGCTCGGGCTATATGTGCCATTACAAAAGCCATGAATGGGCCATATCGATTTTGGGGGTCTATTGAAAATCATAGCATACTTTATGGGGCCTGTCACACAATTATACTCGTACCAAACAGACAGACTGCGAGAAAGAGGAAGAGAGAGACAGAGGACAGACTATCAGACTGACAGACCGATAGACTATCGGACATATGGACAGACTGCGTGCGTGCATAGGCATGTCTATATGATTGTGCGCCTGTCGAGTGTCTCATTTCATACAATTGCGCTAATCAGGCAAGGGGTGTCTGAGTGAATGTGTGTGTGTGTGTGTGGTGTTTGTTGTATGAAGCAGCAACAATTTTCTTTCTTTCTTGCTGCTCCTGTCGCTGACAAACAAATTAAAAAGTTATGTCTCACAAACGAGACAGAGTGCAAAAAAAAGCGAACAAATACAAAAAAAAAAAAAATAGAGCGAAACGTTTGCATTAAATGAAATTGTCGCCTCGAGTGGGCCAAAACGCTCAGCTCAGCTGCTGGCTGCCCGCTAGCCAAATTTAAATTGCTTTTGTTGCGCTTTTGTGAATGCTTGCATTTCGCTAAAGTCCATGCAGTTGCTGCTGCTGCTTCTGCTATTGCTGCTGCTGTTGATGATGATTTTCCTTTTTGCGCTGCAAGTTTTTCTTTGTTGTTTGCACAAATAGTTTTTTGTCGCGATTGCCGCAAAGAATTAAAATAAAAAAAAAAAAATGAAGAGATTTTCTTTTGAATAAGCGTGCGCCGTGTGATGCTCACTGTACAAAAAAGAAAGCCATAATGGAAAAAATATAGAAAAATTTATAGAAAAAAATATACGAAAAAATATATCAAATGAAATGAGAAAAAGAGAATTGCTTAAAAAAAATTATATAATACGATTGAGAGAAGTAGCCAGAGCAAGCATTAGCAGCTAAGCGTTTGCAGCAAAGCGCATTAAAAAAGTTGAAAAAAAAAAATAAAATAAAATAAAGTAGAAAAACGAAAACACACTTTTTTTCTCTAGCCAAGCAAAGTTGAATCATTAAACGCTTTAATGCTGTGTCTGGCTATATGAGTGTACATGAATATGATTATGAATATTGAATATATGTAGACACATATACATATGTGTGTGCGACGGGCCATTCGACTGCAGCGCACGCTTGACTGACTGGCGCAAGCCATTAAAAGCTTACACGATGACGACCAACCAAAACCCCCTCTAAACCCCCCCCCCCGGAACCCAATCCCATACCCATAGTCAGGGTTAACTTATGGGGTTGTAACTTTGGCATTTACGAGCGCAAACGTTTTGCCCTTAAGTGTAATGCGAGAGCATGCATATACATGCATGTGTGTGTGTGTGAGTGTGTGTGTGTGTGTGTGTGTGTGTGTATGTGCGTGTGCGAGTGTGTGCGTGGGTGAGTGTGTGTATGTGTGTGTGAGTGTGAGCCTTTGTGTGTGTTCACTAATCCAGCATATGCGCTCGGTTGAAGCACTGTGCCCCGTTTTGACCAACTTTTTTGGCCATAGCGCTAGCAAGCGAATAAATATATATGTATATATATAAACTGAAAGCAGAGCGACATAACCAACTTATTAATATGCAATGCACACTTTGTTGCTGTATTAATTGCAATATTAAATTTCCACTAATACTCGCTTAGTCTGGCAGAGCAACAGCCACAGCAACACCAGCAGCAGCAGCAACTACAACTACACCTAGTTAGTGCTTAGTTCAGCTAGCGCCGCGAAGTATGCTCTAAAAAAGTTGGGCACAACTTTTCACGCTGCTGCGTGTGTGTATGATTGTGCGTGTGTGTGTGTGTGTGTTTACTCGCGCGAGTTGAAGCAAACCTCGAGCGAAAGTAAGTAATTATAACATTCTAACGTGTCTACGTGTATGCTCCACTGCAGCCCTTGTATGCGTGCTTGTATGTATATGCGTGTGTGTGTGTAAGTGTGTATGTGTAGGTGTATGTGTATGTGTGTGTTTACATGTGTGTTGTAGCTCGTCTCACATTGCGCTGTTTGCTTCATTCGCATGCAGCGTGAGTACGCTGAAAAGCGATACTAATGATGAGTTCTGCCGGCAGCAAATGAACTCAATTTACTACGTTTTACATTACATAGGTTGAATTGCTTGCTTCTGGGGTCTGGTCGGTATGTTCAATGGCCACAGAAACCTCGGAACCGTGCCTGCCAGTGCTTATGCTCGGTATGCCAGAGAGCAGCTAAACCGAACATTTGATCTAACTCTAACTCGAACTCTCTCTATCGCTCTTGTTCTCACTCTCACTGACTTCACCTGTGCGTAAAGTGTATTAGAGACAGAGATGATGGCAGAGGCGGAGTCTGGCAGTTGGCAGTTGGCAGCTGGAAATTGCATACGTTGCACATCAAAAACCGAAAACTGGTTGAACAAATAGCCTGGGCTAGCCACGAGTTGCTGTTCTTACCACACCTGTATTCACATATATCCCATTTACATGCGATACAAATATGTGCACTCTAACAAAAAGTTGTGGGGAAAGTGTTAATATTTATTTTGTGCGGCAAACATTGTTGACGGTTTTAGTGTTTAATGTTTTCGATAAATTATAGAAAACAATAGATGAATTAATCAGGTTTAATTTGTTAGATCATTCGATTATAATGAAATAAAAAAGTGAATGTGATTTACTTCGTTACTATCGATAACTGACTATCAATATTACTGGTTATCGATATTAGTTATCAACATCGAATAACGAATATGTTATATTGAAGCGAAAATAGTGCCGAGCTCTTCCGTTCTTACTGTTGAATATTTTTAGTACCTTGTGCATTTTTCGCTCATATTTGCATTCATTCTCTTGATCGCCAACCCTTTGTATATTGATTATCGATATCAGTTATCGATAAATGCTATATAGAGCCGTTTTTTTTTTTTGATGGATTTCTACAACCAATAATTCTAAGAACTTCTTTATTAACATTATAATTGTTGATAGTTACTTTATTAAACACGGAATATAGATTATTTTTCATCTGCCTAAATATTTTATCGCAGTGTATTTATCTGTGTGTGTGTGTGTGCGTTGCTAAAGAATGGCAAAGGTGAACCGAAAGTGCACGAGGCATTTTCATGCTTAAAATTGCGAGCAAGCTGCCGTAAAGTATATGGTAACGATGCCAAGTGTTCTCTCTCTCACACACACACACACACACAGCATCCGACAGACGACAGACAACAGACAACAAACAATAAGCTGCAGCTAAAAGTGAAATGGATAGATGAGTGAGGGCAACGAAGTAAATGAGTTAGAGCGAATGAGTGTGAGTGGGTGAGGGTGAGCGAGTGAGTGTGAGCGGATAAGTGTGCTGCATTTATGCAGCGTGGCAGAGCAATGCTTCAACGCGTGCAACTCGTAATTTTGGCTTAAGTTTGTGAAGTTAACAAAAATGTTGGCGCACGCTTTCGCGCTCAGTGCTTCAAACTAAAAACGGAAAACTGAAAAAGGAAAACTGAAAAGCGAAAACTGAAAACTGAAAACTAAAAACGGGGCGCAGCTGATTACATTAACTAAAGTTTTGGCATATGCAAACAAAATCGCACTGTGAGTGTGAGTGTGTGCATGTGTGTGTGGTAGAGTGTGTGGGAGAGTGTGTGGAAGAGTGTGGCATGTACTTTCGCTGCTGCTGCACTGCTTGGCAAAATTAATTTGTTGAAAATAAGTTGTCGAAAAAGTTGTTGTTGTTGTTATTGTTGTTGTTGTTATTGTTGTTGTTGTTGTTATTGTTGTTGTTGTTGTTGTTGTTGTTGTTACAAGTTGTTGCTTGAGCCAATGCGAACAGGGAACAGTTTGAATTTGCCTTGCGCTGTTTAATAAAATACTTTAACTGGATTTCTCGTGTAAGCGTGTAAAGTGAAGGGAGCATGGGGCAAGGAGTAAGGGTTGTTGTATGGTACCCTTTGCCTTGCATTACGTTGTTTGGCACACTCTTTCGTACGCTCTCACCCTCACTCACTCTCTGTGCCTTCGCTCACTCTCTCTCTCTCTCTCTCCCTGTCTCAGAGCTGTCTCTTTGTGTCTTAGTCTAATTAATGTGTCGCTGCCTGGGAATGTGCATAATTTTTAGTGCCTTAATTATGCATATAAACTTGCTTGTAATGCATAATAATTCTCGCATATATATAAAATTATTTTGTATACATTTAGTTGACTGCTGCTGCTGCTGCTGCTGTGGCTGCTGCTGCTGTTGCTGTTGTTGCTGTTGCTTCTGCTGCTTAGTTTTGATTTGAGTTTGGCAGTAAACACATGTTTATGTCCAATTTGTGGCAAATCCCTAACGAGGCAGCTCCAAACACAAGACGTGGAAAGTCACTCAGTCCGTCAGTCAGTTAGTTAGATAGAGCAACAGACAGACAGCCAGACAGACAGCGAGACAGACAGCAAGACGTACAGATAGACAGACAAAGAGTCAGCCAAATCAGTAAACGTCTGTCAGAAGTGTCGAGTCTATTCAGTTAAGCGTTAGCTCAACTCTATTAAATGCCTAGAACTGGAGCAGAAAGCATCAAGCATGAAGCATGAAGCATGCAGCATGCAGCATTTGCTGCTGTGGCATCAACTGTATGGCAGTCAAAGCTGCTGCTGTTGCTGTTGCTGCTGTTGCTGTTGCTGCTGCTGCTGTTGAAGCTGAGTTAAGCTGACGACAATTGTCACCTTTGTCAACATCAAATTTTCCGCTAGTTTTATATGCATAAATGCGAAATGCCAGCACAGCCAAGCAGACATACAGTCAGACAGACGGACATTCATAGAGCCAAACGGCCAGACTTTTTGATGAGTTGCGCAATTTCCAACAGGAAAAAATTGCTAGAGAATAAAGCGCACAGCAAAAAAAAAAAAATAAAAAAAAAATAACTAGGAGAGAGAAAAAAAAAAGAAAATAAACAAAAAAAAATTGCCATTGCAATGGCATTGTCACTTCAAGTCTTTGGCTATCCTGACTGCTGCTTGCCTTTTCTATGCGTGCAGCAAGAGAGAGAACGAGTGAGAGAGAGAGAGAGAGGGAGAGTGGTAGAGATAGATAAAAAGAGAGTGAGACTGAGACAGAGACTGATAAATAGAACTGTGAGTGAGTTTGATTGTGTGTGTAAAAGCGGCAAATGTGCCGGCGCCAATTTTTTATGCTCATAAATGCAGGCAGTCAGCAGCAGCAGCAGCAGCAGAAACAGCAGGAAGAGTAGCAGTAGCAGCATCTCTGCCTCTACTTCATCCACTCCTTAGGTCTTACCTTGGTTCATTGTATTTTTTGCATGGCATATGTCCCGCTCTGATTTGCGCTCTCTCTGTCACACGCTCAGTCGGTCTGTACTGTGTCTCAGGCTTTTGGCATATTTTGTGCTGTTTCATCATTTTCAGCAGGGCAGAGCAGACATTGCTCATACGCCACGTTCGTCAACAAAAGCCAACAGCTTCAACTCATTTCTACGTTCTCCGTTCGCTTTTTATTTTCTTTCCTTTTTTTTTTTTTTTTTGTTCATTTCTTTTGCTGTATGTTGAACTTCTTGGCTATGTTTTGTTTGTTTGTTGGCATAGTCGAAAAACGTTAACAGTATTTTCAGCATTTTCGAGACAGTTTGTCATAATTTCATAGAAACTGAACTGCTCTTTGTTTATCTGTTGCTGTTGCTTCTGCTTCTGCTGCTAGAGAGTTCTTTAACATGCTACTTCTTGGCTCTGACGTTTTATTGTGCCAACATGACAAATCGTCAAGTGTCAGGCGGAGCGTAGAGGTTTCTTTATTTAATTTTGAAGCAGATCTTAAGCAGGGCATAGCTCATATTGTATATATACATATAAATGTACTATATACGCTTTGTGTCTTTGTATCTTTAGAGTTTTGTCTTTTTTGTGAAGCTTTAATGGGTTAAATGACAGACAGTTAAGCTAAGAGAGTTTGGCTTTTTTGTTGCTGTTGCTGTTGTTGTTTGTTTTACCTTTGGCGCTTTTATCTGTGTGCACATAAATTGCGTTTGGAATTGCCTACTTCAAGGCGCTCTAACCCGTAGCTTGAACGCTCAATTACAATATTTTGACTACCATGTAAATTTATGAGCATTTTCATTTCGATCAATTTACTTGGGCTCCATATTTTACTGTGCCAGTTTTGTGTGTGTGTATGTGTGTGTATGTGTGCGTGTGTGTGTGTGTGTTTGCCTTACTTATTTATGCCTTTTACGAGATGACCCAACAAAAAATTTATTCATTGAAGTTTTTACAGTCAACTACACCTTTTCAATGTGAATGAAGATGAGCACGCGTGTCTCTGCTTCTATTCGAATCTCTCCACCCTCTCTTTCTCTCTCTCTCTCTCTCTCTCCCTCTCTCAGTATGTGTGGGCGTATGTGTCTGTCCGACGTAATCATTCATACTTCATCAAACTGACCGACTATGGCACACAAAACTGTATGCTCTCTTCTTCTTTCTTTGCGTCTCTTCTCTTGTCTTGGCTTGACTTGGATTTTATACAGTCTTTTTGGCCTCTGTAGCTTCATTGCTATGCAAACTGCTCCCAATGGCTACGTTTAATGGTCAAGTGTGTAAAATTGCATAGGAAATCGTAGCAAACCGGTTTCTATTCTGTTCTTAACTGCTGCTCTTCTATGCCAGGTCCAATTCTAGAGATGGATGCGCTCGCTCTCTGTCTCTCTCTCTATCTCTCTCTCTCTCTCTCTCTCTCTCTCTCTCTCTCTACGTTAGATAAACATCATGACCGGTTTCTGGCATTGCCATTGACCATTTGCCGCTGTCTTTTACATATTGATGTGATTTACCACTTATGTCTTTGGGCCATCCAACAGTTTACTGTGCAAATTGTTTGGAATTCACTTTTGAATTAAGCAACCCTTCTTCAGTTAACTGAATCCCTCCCTTTCTCTCTCTCTCTCTCTCTCTCTCTCTCTTTCTGTGTACGTTTTCGTTTTAGCTATTATGATACATGAGGTAAATGTGATGCTCGTTAAAACAGCAAAAGTCGATCCGATACATCGCTCATTTTACAAGCTCTCTCTCCTTAACTCTTTTCCCCTCTCTTTCACTCGCTTAACTCACCGTAACAGCTGCTTATGTGTGAGTGCGTGTGTGTATGCGTACGTGTGATTGGGTCATATGCAAATTATCTACATATTCCTAATGCACTAACGTGATCAAACATGAGCTCAAGTTATACACTTAAAGAACTATAAAAAAATTACGGATTTACATTTAGATATTCAAATTAAATTATCAGCCAGAATTTGATAGTTAATAAGTGTAATTAATTGTTTAAAATTATTGTCATCGTATTCTAATTAACATGATTCATTTAGCTCTCGGAGAATTAGAAAAAAAATAACAGATTTAGGTATATTTGTTTTTAAAAAATAAGTACTCACAATAAAATAGATAAATAATTTTAATATTTGCCTAAAATTCTTATTATGATCATTGCTTAATTATATTAATATTTTAAATTCTCTATTGATCCATTTAGCTCAGATGAAGTAGTAACAAATTTGGGAGATTTATATCAACATATTCAATTCGAATTATATAAGCACCAAATTCATATTTAAATAACATAAATGATTGCTTCAAATTATTATGAAAATTCTAAAAGTAATTTTATTTACTAAACCATTTCATTAATTAACTTAATTCATTTTTTAGTAAATAAAAAAAATTAGAAATATAGAAATTTTTCTTCTAATTTTATTCAAAGCTTTTTTAATTCTACAGAATGTTTAAAAAATTTTATTCAATGCCTTTTCAAAGTTAAAATATTTAAATTCATACATTTATCTAATTTATATGTCAACTACATTTAAATTGTTACTTAAAATTTTTTTAAGTGCACAATTCTTGAATATGAACCTTACGGATATTCATCAACGTTCGATACAATTTCAATTTGTTGTACAAAATTTTGACATGTCTTACAGTCTCTGTTTCCGTCCCTCTCTCTCTCTCTCTCTCTCTCTTTCTCTCTCTCTGTCTCTCTGTCTCTGTCTCTATCTCTAACTGCTCAAATTTTGTGCTTAGTTTTCCCTACAATTTGTAAGCTCCAACTACCCTCCGCTCCCACTCTCTGAGCCCTTGCTATGTCCTGTTCATAGTTGAGTTGTTATAGTTGATTTCATTATAATTTCGATTTGCATAAGCAAATGTCTAAGCAACAATTTGCTTGGCGCCGTGCAGTGTACCAACCATCCACACCCCACCGACACCACTCCGCAGCCGCCCACTACCCCCAGAGTAAGACTAGAGTTGCCAGATTGAATCGCCTGGGATTTGGGACTGGCTGACAACATCAGCAGCGACAGTTCATCAGAAACAGCAACAGCAACAGCAACAGCAATAGAAATAGTAGTAATAGCTGTCGAGGTGTGGCAGGGGGGATGGGAGCGAGCGTGGAGTGGGCACTCAAGTTGCTTGAGTTGAGAGTGTATCAATTTTGGGTTGGCAGGAGGGATGGCCCCTTCCTTATACACACACACACATCCGAAATCCCTCAATTGCCAAGGACCTGCTCACATTTCATTAGCTTGTCAACATTTGTGTAGTTCAGGCCATGTCTTTGACACTTCAGCCTGCGGCGTATGGGTATGAGTGTGTGCGGGTGTGAGTGAATACGGGTGTGGGGTGTGGCAGCAGCTGGTTTTGTATACTGTGCAGCAGCAGGGAAAGTACGCAGCAAATTGAAGTTGCCATAGAAGCAGCAACATTGTTGCTGTTTGTTACCTTAAATAGTTAAACTGCTTAGCGGAATACATAGCGTTGTCTTGTGATTTTGGGGCCAAAACCCGCAGCAGGGTCAGAGTTAAGCTGTTTGGCCAGAGCATTGCCAGGGCATGGCAGGGTAGGGTAGGGTCAAATGCTGATTTACAGCATGAACTGAATCAAACTGGACGGAGGTAAGACTCCATACCTCTCTCTCCCTGTCTCTCTGTGCCTTTGGTTGCTATGCAAATCAATTTACTCAATGTTGTTGCTTATGCGTCTATTTGTCTACTTTGTGCGGTTCCTCATTGTTGTTGTTGTTGCTGTTGTTGTTGTTGCAGTTGTTGGCAATTGAAATGTTGTTGCTGCTGTTGTTACTTTGGCCTGTTCATTAGTCTCATCAGTAGCAACAACAACAACAACAACAACAACAACAACTTTGTTTAGTTAACTTTATTGAGCGGCGTTTGAACTTTGATATGCCACTCCCTCGAAAAAACCACCCCATCCACCCCTTATCTACTGTTCAGCTATTGCTTCTAGTATGTATCGTTGTATCTTGTCTCGATTTAATTTGCTTTAATTGCCATAATTTAGCCAAAACGCTTTGTTGTTATTGGCTTAAGCTTTGATTTTCATGCAAATTTAATTGACGGCACACAAAATTTAAAGCTTATAAATTACGAGCAGCAAAATGTGTTTCAGGTAACGAGCCAACAACAGCAGCAGCAGCAAGTACAAATCCTTTGAACAAAGTAAAAGGCCATGAATAGAAATCATAAATTTTTGCCAGCAGCCATAAAAAAGGGATGCCTGTGTGTGTGCTATCGATATACCAAAATCTATACAAAGTGCTACACAAAGGCAAAGAATCTGCCCCCCATCCCACGCCCTATTCACCCGCTCTCTGCTGCCTGCAGCTGCTGCTATGATTGCCTAGAAAAAAGCAAACAAAAAAGAAAGAAGAGGAAAATCGCAGCACGTAAAGCGCCATGAAATATGCGTAGATTTCTTTGGTATTTGACCGTGTGTGTGTGTGTGTGTGTGTGTGTGTGTGTGTATATGTGCATATATATATGTGTCTGCCCTTCTATCTCTTTTCTTTGTTGTTGCTTATTCTGCTGCTTTCTTGTCAAGCGCAACACATTCTTTTGAGCTGGCGCATCAACACATGCAACAGTTTTTTGGCAACAGGCAGACAACAGCCAATTAGGCAAAGCAACAAGAAAAGCTGCTAAAATAGCATTAGCTCTTTTAACAAACTGTTGCTCCATCATCATCATCATCATCGCCATCATCTTCAACATCATCATCATTCTCTTCATTATCAACATTAGGCTCTCGAGTCTTTATTACAGTTTAATAGTCAGCGGCAAAGCAATGCCTAGTGCCTACTCAATGACAGATAGACTAAAGAAACCAAAGCAACAGTGAACGGGGGGAGCGGGGGCAGTTAAAGTGGCAGTAGGAAGTAGTAGTGGTTGAATGGAAGATAAGGGGCGGCGGGCATATGCTAACTGTTCGACTTTTCACGCATTCCTTTCAAACCACTTAACGCAAATGATGTTGATATAGCGAAAACGCGAGCGCACGAGTTAGGGCAACTTTTTCGGCGCTTTTCTTTCGGCTTTTCGTTTTTCTTTTTTTCCCTCTCTCTCTCTCTCTCTCTCTGTCTTTCTCTTGCTCTGTTGTTGCTTCTTCGCTTTCACTTTTTTTTTGGTGTGTGAGCAAAAACTTTGCGCATAAACACACACTTGGCATAATGTCAGCTAGCTGCTGTTTGTTGTTGTCGTTGTTGTTCTTGCGCTACTTTCGCTTTCGCTTTTCCTAAAAGTAGGCAACAAGCAACAAGCAGCAGCAAGAAACAACAACAAGAACAATAACAAGAACCAGCAAGTGGCAAAGTCGTTGAGCGCTAAAAGCTACGCAAAATGTAGAAGAAAAAACAACAAGAATTTTACTTTTTCTACAACTTTTGCGGTGCTATGTGTATATGTGCGTGTGTGTGTGTGTGTGTGTGTGTTGTTAGAACAAGTTAATGTAAAAGTATTTTTATGCTTTGAAAAACATTTGCCAAGCCAAAAATTGTAAAGAAAATAAAAACAGCAAACAAAAACAAAAGCCAAGAGGAATAGCTCAAATTTGAAGGGGAGGGCCACAGAAGAAAACAAAAACAAAACAAACCAAAAAAATAGCGCTGAGATTCTCTATCTCTATCTCTATATCGCTCTCTCGTTTGCTCTTGATTTTGCTGTGAATGTCTCATCAACGTCTTGTACTAGGCATAAAATAAAAAAATTTTGCGGTTGCGTTGTTCTTGTTAAACAAAATACACGAAATCGCATAAATAAAATCAAACAAAAAGCGAACCGAATATTCGCTCGCTCGTTCACATCATCAATGTCAGAGCCTGTGTGTGTGTGTGTGTGTGTGTGAGGGGAAGGGTAGGGAGGCAGCATAGCATGAGCCAAGTCAAAACGCTGCTCGTTTTTTTGGGCTATGTTAAAAAAAGAAAAAGGAAACCCGCACATTATCGTCATCGTCATGGATCAGCCGCAATGCTGTAATTTTGTTATAGGCACGTGTATCTATGTGTGTGTGTGTGTGTGTGTGTGTAGGTGTGTTTGTGTGTGTGTGTGTGTGTGGGTGCACAACCTGCGCTGTCGCTTTGCAAGATAAATGTCTATTTAAATTGTCCCTGTTTCGCTATGTAGCCCTGGCCTAGAAGCAATAGCAGCCAGGGCTTTGTGTCTAGCGGCATGCCGCCTGTGCCACTTCATGGGATCTGTTGCTGCTGCTGCTACCAATCCTCCATTCCTCTTCCGCTCCCTTGAATGCTTGCCTTTGCCCACTCTACAGTTAAATCTTTATTGTTATCATAATTTGCTTTTATCCATGCTCAGGACTTGTCACAGGAGTGCCCCGGCAACCTGGCAGCTCTAACCTACTTAGACATGCCCACCTACAAAACACAATCACACACACACTCGCACACACACATACGTATACATATATATATTTTTATCGTAATTGTTTTCGTGCATTTTTTTTTTCACATTTCGTCGTCCGTCCGTGTACGCAACCAACAAAAAGAAAAGGAAAAAAAAGTAAGACCGAAAAGCGAAGAGCGACAAAATGGTGCGTAAATAGAATCAGGAAAGCGTTCACAGCCTCGTTTCGCGTTTCAGATTCCCATTCACGTTCCAGCTTGTTTACCATCTGTGTTCTTTGGTTTTGCTTTTATTTTTGTTGTCTTGTTGTTGTATACATTTTTTTTTTGTGCTTGCTTGGCAAATCAATAAAAGTAGATAATTGAGATTTCTTTAACAAGATTTTGGATGTCATGATATTAAAATTATAAGTAGGCACAGCACAGAGACAGAGAGATAGACACAGAGTAAAAATTTTGGGTAGAGCGGCATAAATTACTCATAATTTGATTGCAAGTGAGACCTTGAAAATGATACGCCCAAAGCTGAAGAAAAAAAGTATATATATATATATATATAGCCAGTAGCAACAAATACACACTTAGAGCTATGAGGGCAGGAAATCGTTAAGTGCCTTTTGCAAATGGGCAAAAAGAAAAAATATTTTCAGAAAATGTCAAATTTGATTGAAATTCAATATGACGCTTAAGAAAATCAACAATTTATATACATATAATTATGACCATATTACACATGTCTAACTTATCTAATTATAATGCCTCATTATATTTATTAACGTTATGATTGCTTTATATTTTTAGCTCCGATTTCGTAGCAATTTATTTTATTTATTTTTATTTTTACAGCGACAAACATGCAAATTGATATATCTTTAGTCTATGTTGTATGAACCAAAATATGCATTTAGTAAATATATACACACTCATATATATATA
>JBANCZ010001931.1:0-18316 GCA_037040025.1 Sphaerogastrella javana | reverse complement strand
GAGCCGCGTTTGGGTATTGTAGGCTCTTTTTCTGTTTTTCTCTTTCTCTCTCTCTCTCTCTCTCTCTCTCTCTCTCTCTCTCTCTCTCTCTCTCTCTCTCTCTCTCTATGTCACCCCCTTTCCCCCTTTCTTTCTTTCTCACTGTCTCTCTACCTCTAAGTGTGGTCTGCCTTCGCTCTTAGACATCATAGATGGAACTCGACATTCGAAACCTTGCTTCTAATATTTTCGGTAGGTAAATGATTTTTATAACTTATATCGATAGTCGATATGTAAGCATATAAGTTAAAAAATAGGTAGCCGAATAAACGATGGAGAGGAAATGAAAAGAGAGCAGGCGAGAACGTAAACGATAAACGTAGTAAACGATAAACGTAGTATAGGGTTGGTACGAAAACTTATTCAAGAGTAGGGACGGAGTCCGACAGTCTTATCTGTGATATTATTCGGTAATCGATTCCGAAAACTAATATTGGTAATTGGTAATCGATATCGATAATTGGATATCGTTTATCGATCATAAAATTGAATGTATTTTATATTTCTGGGTATTTATGTCATCTCCTTCTGCCTTTTACACTCAAATCGACCTTTAACTGCACTTTTTTTGTCTCGTTTTTGAATATGGAGTCTCGAAACAATGTGGGAATATAGTGAAAATGCAATCGAACAGCTGGCGCGGCCGCCAAATGGGAAATTGTAATTAAATGAAGCGATTATGATAATCATTTCAGCACAATTAATGAAGGCGCACACAAATTGGCGCTCAGCTCCACGAGGAATGCATTCCAAAAAAGAATAAGAGAAGGAAAAAAATGAAAAAATGTGCGAAATGCGTAGAGAGTATAAAAAATTGTTCACCCATAATTACCTGCAATTAAAATTGATTTATGAAAATGCGTTGGGGGTAAAGCGAATCACAGCAGCAACACCAACACCAACAGCAGCAGCAGCAACAGCAGCAACAGCAGCCACAACAGCAGCAGCAGCAGCAACAACAGCAACAGCAGCCACAACAGCAGCAACAACAGCAGCAGCAGCAGCAACAGCAGCAACAGCAGCCACAACAGCAGCAGCAACAGCAACAGGAGCAGCAGGAACGCCAACAGCAACAACTATAGTAAAACCAACAACTATAATAACTACGCCATGGCGGATGTGGAATTCAATTAAAATGGAGTCGGTGCCGCAGCAACCGTTAATTCTGCAGCAGCAGCAGCAGCAGCGGAAGAAGTTGGCAACTGCCAATGCCAATCAATTAATAAGAAATACTCTGCATCAGCAGCAGCAGCAGCGGCAGGTGAATCCAGCAGGTTGTGAGCTTAATGTGAGTTGTTATGCAATTACGCAGCTATAACTAACACACACACACACACACACACATTCATATAATTAAAGCACACGCACGAACCAACGCCAACGCTGACGTAGACGTCGACGTAGCAGTCGACGTCGCAGTCGACAAATGCGTTTATTTAACAAATTAATTGGCGCAAATATGTGCACAGCGTTGAGCTGGAATCGTGGTGGAGCTGGGGGCGGAAGGGCTAGACATTAACTTAAATTGTCGTCAAAGCGTGCCGTTACACCCTCTTTCTTCCACTCTCTCTCTCACTCTCTCGCTCTCTCCATCTCTCACACTCTCCCTTTCTCTCTGTCTGAATTACTTACACATTGTTGAACCTTTCGCAAAACATTTTTGTGCCTTGGCCCATGTCCAGCAACAATGTTGGCCGGAATGTAATTAATAAACGTATTAAACGCATGCAACTGAGCAGCAGCAAAAACAACAGTAACAACAGCAACAGCAGCAACAGCAGCAACAACAGCAACAACAGCAACAGCAAAAGCAGCAACAGCAACAGCAACAACAGCAACAGCAACAACAGCCTCCAGACAAGTAGCCAGAATGAAACCTAATTAATCAGCTGTAGACCGCTGTGATATGGCCACCACACGCTCCACCCACTGGTCAATGGTCTATGAAATGCCCATTATACGCACACACACACACATACACACACACACACACGCGTACAGTAAGCACCCTCTATGTAGACAGAGAGAGAGAGAGAGAGAGCAGAAGAGACACCCCCTTGTGCCAAGTCGTCTCAATATTTGTTCTATTAAGCGGCTAACCACCCAAGCAGCCCAAACACCCCAACCACCGAAACACCCCTACCATCGAAACACCACACCCATCCTAACACCCCAACCAGCCCAACCACCCTAAAACCCCAACCCTGAAACCCCAGTCTACCCAACATCTTCCATGAAAAACAAACGACAATAACAACGCATCATAAAACATGAAAAAAAAAAATAAAAATAAAAATCTGCACAATTTATAAACAGCGTAAAAAGAGAAAGACCAACAGACAAACAAACAAACAAAAAAAAAATACTAAAAAAAAAGAAAACGAAAAAAATGCAAAAAAAAAGTCAGACAGTAGACAATTTTTGTATTACAGATTTGAAGGACGCGAAATTTATGTTAAGATATATTTCAGCCGGCGGGCCAAAAAGTGAAACCTGATACACTGTCCATTGGGGTTCCGATGAGGGAGGAAAGGGAGCAAGAGGAGAGCCATTGCGGCTACTTGAGCATGTTAATAAAGTTCTCTAGTTTGAGGGCGTTGTCTTCTAACCATATCTCTCTCTGTCTCTCTCTCTTAGTCTCTTTCTATTTCACTTTCCGTCTTGTAAGCAAAGTAAACGCTATAAACTCAAGTACGCACACTGATTGGAATTTATCAAACACCAAGCATTCAATTTCAATCCAAGTCAAATAACGAGCAATTATATATTGTTCCAGCACATAATATGGGATATAATTTTTAGCAGATTTAGCAGAAAAACTTTATATCATCTGTAAAAAAAAATATATATTTTATAATGAAATTTTTTTGAATACATTCAATATTAAAACCAAATATATGATTATAAAATCCTACATATAAGAATTAATATTATAATGATATATATAAGAGAATATACCACAATATATAATAGTATACACCACAATCACGTATCAAATCAGTATTATAATCGAACATGTCTCAAGTTATTCTATAACAAAATTCAAGATGAATCATTTTAAATACTGATAAATACTGATAATAAAATTTATGGTTTGTTTGATATAAAATCTTATAATAAAAGACAACAAACTGATCGGAAATACTAATACAATGTAAAATGGTATACGAAAGATCTAGGAATACATCTAATCCAAAGAGCCGTAGTATCTTTTTAAAAACATTAATATATTCTTATAAATTTTCTTATTAAATTTTAATACTTATAGAAATTTTCTTAAAACAATTAAAATTAAAAGAGTTTATTTAATCTGCGTGTGAACATTGTCCAGTTTTATTAATTAGACCTAGTATAGGATTGAAGTTTCTTTGTTAGCATATATATAGACAAAGATTTTTATCGATTGTCTGTTATCGATAGAAATAAAGCGTTGTACTATCGATTCCTATACTATACTTTAGTGAAAATACTAGCCACTGCATCCCTACTGTCGGAAACTGTCCCTACTGCTAGATATTTAAATATACCTATCTGATATAAACAATTCAGTGCAGAGTGTAGACAGTTCGTCAATAATGTCAATGCTGAAACCGCAACAAGAAATCCATCAACCAATATAGCTATAGATATGGCTGATAATTCCAGCTACAGTGATTACCAGAATCTAGAACTGCAGATGCTTATTTATGGGCGCTAGACAACAACGAGTGGCATCAAAGTGACAAATCACTGCCACCACAGTCGCACCACTTGCTCCTCTTGGCCCTGTGACAGGCTGCCAGTCGGTGTCGGTGTTGGACGGAGAAACTGACGGTATGGCGGCCACGCCATGTGCCTCAAGCAGTTTTGCCAGTCCTGTGCCTTGGCTGAGCTCAATGTAATCACATTTATTTGCCACACTCGAAACTGGAAGATTCCCTGGCTCCGCTCGCAGTCACAATTATTGTCTTGTCTTGGGCGTACGCCTACGCCCCCCACAGAGCCACAGAGCCGCCTCGACCCACCGCCCACCACCCATTACAATACGCTTACCTTGAGCACCCGCTCGCAGTCAAGTTTATACAAATCGCTAGCAGTCAGCATCAGAATCAGCATCAGCTTGAGCTCCTCATCCAACTGCCACAGCTCCCAATCCATGTCAGCTTGTCATGCGGCAAGTGTCGCAGTTGCTGTCTCTCTGTCTGTCTGTCTATCTGTCTGTCTGTTTCTCTGACTGGCTTAGCCGCAATTCCATTTTTGCCTTATCACTTTTACGTTCCTGTGATAATTCACGTTTTATAAATTGTTTATGTATTTCATTTGCGATTACATTGCAGAAAATTTCTTGAGACACAGCTTCTTCAGACCCCCTGTGCCTATACTAACTTATGCCAAAGGATCTATTTGGTTGGTACGACTTATAAATAGATGTTGAACGTGAAGAGGATTTTAAAAACAATATGAATACCAAAGGTTTTCAAAAGATCTATAATATAGTTGGATTAAAATTCATTGAGAATTAACAAAATTAAACAAAATATCAGTTAAATTTGCATAGATTATTTTTATGTAATATATGCTTTAAATTATTTAAAATAAAAGGTATAATAAATGTACTCACTATAAAAAATCCAAAAAAAATATAAGTTTTTTTATTTATCAATTGAAAATCATCGAATCATTTTTAAAATGCGAATACCTAATCGAATGAAATTAAATTAAATCATTGAAAAATGCAAAATCATGCAGTTTTCATTATCAAATCATGACTGGAGAAGCTGTATATATTCGAGGGGTATCTACCAGACAAAAATATCGATTAGGCATGTAATTGATAATATTATTACGAATGTTCTTCTATGTTCGTGTAATTATACGGTCACATTGGCAGAATGTGTATGGGTTAAGGTAATGGCAATTGGCATTTAAATGCAGTAGAATTTTGGAGGTTTCTTATTAGACCTTCATCCGTATGCCGTACAGTCGCACACACTCGACAGATGAAGCAACAATGCATACACTATATAAAGATAATAAAATTTTAATCGTTATTAATAATAATAGATGAGGGTTGCTATCTTTCAAACACACGATTTCGGTGCAGGAATTCTAAAAATAACTTTCCCTTAGAAAACTATTGCATATGAAAATTGTGTTGGATTTTCTTTTAGAGCACATTGCATTAGTAGACCATAAAACAAATTTCCAAATTCAAAAATCAAATATAAATGTTTTTTGATTTAAATTAACAGAGTTGGGGTGTGGGTGTTGCACTAATTCTAAATAAGAAAAAAAGATGAGTAGCACCTTGGGCCTCGGTGTTCAATCAAACTCCTCATTGGCCATCAATCAGCGAGGCATGCCACATCAAAGCCGCATGTGTGTTTAAAAAATGATGTGGCTATATGTTAAGAGAATGGGAATAACTTGATGCCACATCCCCCTCACACCCCTACAGACCCCATCAGGCCCAGCATAAGCCCTTACCAGAGAGCAGCCCTGCGAAAGAGTAGCAACAAATTAGGCTAAACAGCGGAATTGTGGCTCTAGTATATGAAAGTGTTATACTATGTATACGTGTGTGTGCCTGAGCTTGAGTGTGTGTGCGAGTGTGTGAACGTGTGAGTGTGTGCGTAAGTGTTGTCTGTACAGTAAACACACGCAACTCAAGCGAACTTCCCCTCGAAGGCAACACTGAGTCACTGAGTCGCAGACATAAATCATACATAAGTCTAAGTAATTGTGCGGCGCATGGAGCAAATGAAGATACAGATGCAGATCGAAATGTTGGTGAGGGGATTGTGGCACAAGATGTAGCTGTAGCTATAGATATAGCCATAGATGTTGCTGTACTGAATGAGGCTCAGGTTGGGTACTTCCATGATGGGGCAGCTGTTCTACAATTGCCTAGTGTTGCTGTTGTTGCTATTGCTGTTGCTATTGCTGTTGCTGCTGCCGCTGCTGTTGCTGCTGTTGTTGCTGTTGCTGCTGTTGTTGTTGCTGTTGTTGCTGTTGCTGACGCAGCTTCAGTACAAGTTCGCAAACTCACTGACTGCGCATATCCGCAGCAAATTAAAATTTCATTAAGAGCAACAAAAACGGATGCATGATTGGCAGCGGGGGCAGGCTGGGGATACTCTTTCTTGCACACACAAGCACACACAAACTCACACACACAAACACATACACACAAATACTCGTATTTACACACAAACAGCAGCTACAACAACATCTGCATAAGGCAAACGAGTGGCAGACAATAGAGACGAGATGTTGCTGCTGTTGTTGCTGATGTTGCTGCTGTAGTTGTTGCTGTTGCTGCTGTTGTTGCAAAGCCACGGCTAGTTTTAGACTTTGTGTAACAATAGCAACTGCCACATAGAGGCAGCAATGAGTGTGACTGAGTGTGTATGAGTGTGTGTGAGTGTGTATGAGTGTGTGTGCGGGGTGTGTCTAAACTTTCGAGTGACTTTTAAGATGCTCGTGTTGAAGCTGGAGTGCAGCTTTGTGCGGCCAGAGATGCAGCTTACAAGAACAGACAGACAGACAGACAGACACAGAGCAGAAAGAAGACTCAGTGTATGCTAGAGAGAGGAAGAAGGGAAGAGAGAGAGAGAGAGAGAGAGAGATCTCGTGGCACATTAAGCCGCTTAAACAGGTTAAAATGATTAAGTAATAGTTGTGCTTCATGCTTAACACCATAATATGTAGAGCAAAAGCAACAGCGACAAGCAACAAAGGTGAATTATAATGAGAGGACTATGACAGCGATAATGCCATTGTAACAACAGACCTAGTACAGTAGATACTGGCCATCAACGAATACATATAAACGTATACACTGCATGCTGCTATGCCACGAACTGTCAAATCAAATAAAACTTTTCGAAACAAAAAAAAACATTTAAAAAAAATTTATTTATTTACTTATATATTAATTTATTTACTACGTATTTATGTTTAATGGTATTTTGTAATTTTTTTTTTATTTAATTATTTTTATTTTAAAGTTTCATTTATTTGTAACTATACATTTTTCAGCTATTTATTTATTTGTTTAATTATTTCTTTCTTTTTATATTTATATTTTAATTTATATATTTATATATTCAGTTATCAATTTTTGTATTTGATTCTTCATTTTTATGTTTAATTTATTTTTTGAAATAGGCATATTTAATTATTAATTTATTTGTATTATTATTATTAATTTATTATTATGAATTATTATTATTAAGTATTAATTTATTTGTATACCGATTTATTATTTATATATTTTCCTTATATTTTATTTCTTTACTGATTAAATTTTACATATTGAAATTAATTATTTGTCTGTTTATTTACATAATAAATTTATTTATTTATTAATTTATTTAAATTTTTTTTATTCGTTAATTTATATACTTATATTCTACTCATTTGTTTATATATTTGTTTATAATAAACTTATTTAATTTCTTAATTTTACCATAAGCTTATTCTTTTAAAATTTCCTGTAATTCCAATTATTTGTTAGGCAGTGTTCACTGTACTTAGACGCTTTTGCAGTATTTGGTCTACGCTTCTAACGGGCGCCAGGCTTTGTGCTTACCATAATTTGCATGTATGTGTGTGTGTGGGACAAATCGTGTATGCATATATGTATATATATAATGTGTGTGTGTGTGTGTGCGCGAGCGTGTGTGTGAGTGTGTGTGTGTGTGTGTTGTAGCGCTTTGTTGTGCAAACATACCTAATTAGTGTCAACTATTAACATAAAGAGTGCACTTCACATAAGAACTCGAGACGAAAGCAGCAACAGCAGCAACAACAGCAACAACAGCAGTAGCAACAGCAGCAGCAACAGCAACAGCAACAACAACAGCAACAGCAACAACAGCAGCAACAGTCTTAACCGCAGCAACACCAACAGCAACAGCAACAGCAACAACTATTTGCTGAGCTGGCCATAACTAACACTCGACTTGCGAGTTGACTAAGCCCCAACAATGGCAACAAGCAAAGGTATACATATCCATATGTATAAACATACACATATACATACATATATATATATACATATATAATACATATATACGTAAATGTGTAGTGTATCCTTAATGCTACTTTACACTCGACAGCAACAACAATGTTGCTGCTGTGGCAATCGACGTTGATGTTGCTGCTGTTGTTGTTGCTGCTGCTGCTGTAAGTAGAAGCAACATAAAACGCGTGCATTATCAGCGCTCGTCAAGCAGCAAATGAAGTGCGAGCACGTGAGCAGGCTGAGCATCATTGTGGCACTTACGATGTTGCTGCTGTTACATTGAACACAACGACCAACAACAGCAACAACAGCAACAACAGCAGCAACAACAACAAGCAGACAAACACACACACACACACACGCACACACAATGACTGCCATTAATAGTTAAACAGTTGGTCTTTTGCTCCCCAGTGTCCAGTGTCTCAGTGTGCCACAGCGGCCACAACGCCCATATCCTGCAACACATCCTGCAACAGGAAATCAGCAACATGCAACAACATGTGGTAACGAGAAAGAAAGAGAGAGAGAGAGCGACAGCAACTGCCACAAGCAGCAGCAGCAGCAGCAGCAATGAGGCTTAAAACAACATTTAAATTGTTGCAAAACAGCAGCAGGCAGCATGCCACGCCCACAGCCACATGCAGCTACAGAGGCAGCATGTTGTCGTTGTGCAACAGCAGCAGAAACAGCAGCAACATGGCTCCTATGCGTGAGTTTGCAATGTGCGGCAAGCGCATACTTTGTGGCAAACACTTCAAGATGTTACCCAACACCCAGACACAGCCCCCCCTCTCCACGCCCCCTTAGCTACTTTCCGCCTCACAGCTGTCTCTCTGTCTGTCTGTCTGTCTATCTGTCTCTCTGTCTCCCTGTCACTGAGCGAAACGTTTAAATCACACAACTTTCAAGTGGTCCATCGAGCCGAGCAGTAGCAGCGACGCAGAGAGAGAGAAAGAGAGAGAGGGAGAGAGAGAGTAAGAGTGAGAGACAGAGATAGATAGACTGAGACTGAGGCGCCAAAAACTATGCAAAAATTATGTGCGGCAGAAAGTCGAGAAAACTCTTTAATACAGTCATAAATTCTGCCGTCCGACAAAAGTGCCAAGCTCTCTCTCTCTCTCTCTCTCTCTCTCTTTCTGTCTGCTGTGGTGTCTTTCCAAGTCAAAGGCCAACTTCAGGGGCTGTCGTAGGGGGCGGGGCAGGCTGACTAACGCTCGCTTGCAACTATTTAAAAGCCATAAAAGCTGAAAGCTGTTGCCCAACGGATATACCAGCCGGATGCAGTTGATAGGCATGAGAGAGAGATTGAGAGAGAGATTGAGAGGGAGAGATTGAGAGAGAAAGAGTAAGGGTAACTGAGAGAGAGAGGGAAGGAAGACAACATGGGCCGAACACACTTTCCGGCACATTTGGGCAGCACAAAAGCACACCGCAAACAATGGACAAAGCGTACAACATGCCGCATGCTGCACACTCTTCAACTACGACTAAATCCATGTACACACATACACAGAGATACACACACACACACACACACACACACACACACACACACACATACACACATACTATAGTAGAGCTTTGCTGCAGAGCACACTAATTGCAACTCATGTAAATCGACAGGCAAAACAACGCACACATACAAAGCGAATGAGAAAGACAAAAAGAGATAGATGTAGAGTGAAACAGAGAAAAGAGATTGAGATAGAGAAAGAGGGAAAGAGAGTGAGAGAGGCAGAGAGAGAGAGAAGCATGTACAAACAACGAGCTCAGTTAGCAAATTTGTCGTACAACTAAAATCAAGTAATACCCAAAAATTATGTGCTCATATTTCAGCAACGAATCAATAATACCCTTAAATATTTAAACAAAATAATAATAATAATAATAATATGTTTAGACATTAAATGCTGGATTCATTGCAATTTTAATTATGCTTTTGTGCTTAGTAAAGACTAGAGACAGAGCTTTTTGATTTACTATACTCTTTAGTTTCAATCGTGTATTATTTTAATTTAGTTGAAGTTTAGAATGATTTAATATGGACGATTTAGTTATTTGCTTTCTTAAATGTTGGTTAATATTAATATTTAGTATATGCACGTTTTAAAATCATCGCATCAAACGATTTTGATAATTAAAGACATTTTGGTTTACGCTATTTCAATCTATAGATATTGTTACCATATATTCAATATTATATAATTTAATAGATATTAATGTTTTAATATTTTATAAATTATATGTATACAATTTAAAATTCTGTCATTATACCACATAATATATAATATATTATATAATAATAATAATAATAATAATAATAATAATAATAATAATATAATTTTATTTTATTTTTAAATAATTGTAGAGTTTCTGTTCAAATTTATTCTTATGTACTAATTTAATCTAGAAATAAATTTATGATTTTTGTTTTAATATATACTATAATACATACATATTCATTTCATTAAATGATAGCCAAAAAAATACGTTTTAATTTAATCTACTATATTTACTAATTTATTTTTATCTATTTATTTTAATCATTTATGAATCTTTAAGAATTGATACATTTCAATAACATACTACAAGTGCGTAGACTTAGCCAAAGGACCTCTTGGGTTAGGGCATCCCAGAGAGTCAACGCCGCAGGGACAACGAGTGCAAATACATGCATACTATATATATAGTACAACGAATATTACGTGTAAGGCTTGGAGTAGTGCTTAATAGTTAGTTAAGTCGAGTTGAATGCGTTTTTCGACAGACAGCGACAGATGAAGGAATTCCAGTAGATAGACAAAGAACGACAGAGATATAGATAGAGATAGAGAAAGAGAAAGGGAGAGATAGAGTGAAAGATTGAGTGAAAAGGAAAGCATGGGCGGGTAGTTGAAGGGGCATTGTAGTAGTGCATTTTGCCTGCTTTTGAATATTGAGTGAAATATTGTTGGTCTCTGCTGCTGCAGCACTACTAAAGGGGGCGTGTCTGGGGGAAAGGCGGTAGTGTTGCTGCTGCTGTTGCTGCTGCTGTTGCTGTTGCTGTTGCTGATGTCGTCTGTAATTTATTTACATTGCAATTAGTTCTTAGCTCCGTTAAGCATTATAAACTTTCGCCATACACACACACACACACACACACACACACTCAGAGATATCTAAGTGTGTCAGTAAAATAGAAAAAGCTTACAAGGAAGCTCAACGCCAAGAACAAATTGACATAAACTTGTGAAGATATTGTGCCAAGTCTTAACATAATATTTAGGTGTATATGTATATGTATATATATAGTATGTTTGTGTGTGAGTGTATGTGTGTGTGAGTGGGTGTAAACACACAATCTAATACTTACACCAAATGGATAATCGACATACTAAGCCAAAGCAGAATTAACAATGTTTAAAGCAGCCTTGACTTAAGTTCGAATAGATATACTAATAATATGTAGACTAAACTTTAATATTTATGCCAAAAAAAGTTTATATATTACATTAAAGTATGCTTTAACTCTCTCTGAATAATCATTTGTTTAAAATTTCAGAGCAAATCAATTGTTTTAGTCAAGAGTGTAAATCATCTATGAAAATCATTTTGAAGACCTTAACACTTTTCATAATTGTTTTATTTAAGAGTTTAAGTGAAATTCGTTTGTTCAATTAAATTGTTTAAAAGTTCATACAGAATCTTTAATTTTGTTATAAAAAAAATTGTCTCATAATTTGATAAAAATATATACATCTTTATGGCTATTGCTTTAGACACTTTGAAATGCTTTAAGTTGTCTATAATCACTTCAATTTTTGACATATTTCATAAACAATTCATAGAATTTACATAAAAATATTTCAATTTGTTTTAAGTGATTTTTCTTCAAGATATTTAAATTCATTTAAAATGAAATGTGCATAAGATGAGCAATAACAATGTCTGGATTGTAAGTATATATTTTATATATTTAAAATATGTATTATTATATTTTATTCAACATTTAACTGACATGTTACGGTTGAACCTGCGATTTAACTTCCTAAAGTTGAACTTTACAGAGAGCCCCAAGAAAAGCTGTGAGGCATTTGTGAAACTCTATGGGGATTTGACAGATAATCCCAGAGCTAGTTCACGGCTTAACAGACACTAAGATGCCAAATCGTTTACATTTAATGCTTCATCCCACTGTCCAGCCACGCCCAATCGAACAGCCCCCAAAGAGGAAATTGTAAGTGGAACTGCAACTGTAAATGCAACTGCAACAATGGGAAAATAAATAAATAAATAGAAACCACTTTTCGCGCCCAAGCGGAAACAGCAAACAAAACTGCAAGGAAAGAGTGACTGTAAGGGAGCTTGGAGAGGGAGAGAGAGAGAAAGGGAAAAAGGGAGCAGGAAAATGGGAAAATAATGTGGAAGAGCGGGAAAGTGGAAAAGTGGCGCGAGCGTCTTTTTATTGTGCAAGGGCAAACACAAAAGACGAAAGCGAAAAGACGCTGCAAAATCAAAAGCAGTTGCCCAAGAGCAACACTTAACAAAAGCTCTAGGAGCAGGGGATGAAAGAGAAAGAGGGGGCAGTCTAGGACTAAAAGAAGAAGAAGAAGATGAAGATGAAGAAGAAGTGAAAGAAAAGTGTTGTCAGTTTGGTGCAATGCTCATTTTTCTTCTTTTGAGTCGATGCTGCTGATGCAGTCTAAAGGTTTGGTGGCGCACTTGAAGCGGAAACGGAAGTGCCACGTCTTTACAGGCAGCAATAGCCAAACGAACTCACGGACAGACAAACAGAGAGTAAGACAGACAGACAGAGAGACAGATAGTAAGAAAGACAGGCAGAGAGTATTACTGATTGACTGACTGGACACTCAGTTACTGCTACAAGGCAAACTTGCAACTTGCAGTTGCCAACTGCCACCGTTCAGCTTTAAACTTCAATTTGACCAAGCTACCCCCGCCCCATTCGACCATTCATGCTTTCCAGCTACCCTTACTTAATGAAACCGTTAAGCGCTTTTGCCATAGCACCCTGCGGCTAGAACTGGTGTGGGCGTTTCTTGGCGTTTACTTTTAATAGCTTTTGCGCTCGGAGCGCGGAACTGGGAACTCGGAGTTCGGAACTCGCAGCTCGTAATTTGGATTTATGCCACAGTTGAACTGATATATATATATATGTATATATATATATAGCTAAAAGACTTATTACTTAATGACGCCTCATTTGATGATGAGCCAAAAAGTCGTAGCTAGCGATTCCGATTCGTTGACGCATCATTACACACGCATTAAAACAAAAGTCCCGACTACCCTACCTCCCTAAAACCCTACCTTCCTATCTGCCTCCCTAACTGCTCCACTAACAACCCCTACTATTTATCCCTAGACCATACAATCGGGCCTTGTTTAAAGGTATCTGCGGCAACAGCTTCATGGACCATTTCCCAATAGTCTTTTAATTGCAAGGCTCCACAAAACATATATTACACACAATCTGAAAACTTCCTTGACATTTGACACAAGATACGAGACAAGCCACAGAGTCATATAAAAATAAATACCAAATAAAATAAAGCAAATTAAAATACGAATTTATATGCTACTCTACATTACTTATTATATTTCACATGGAGCTTGAGCTTCTATTTTCCATATAGAATTGCAAAGTGATTCCAATTTAATTAAAGTTTCAGCGAAAATTTTATTGAAATTCTATAGTATTTTCTTTTTTATTTTATCGTAAACATACATTTCAATTTAATATATTTTTTTATTTATTTTGTTTCTGTTTGATAAATGTAAATACAAGGGATATCGAATTTTTATATTTACTAGCAAAAATAAAATCAATATGACAGACAACTATATTTAACATAAAATATATCATAATTAAAAATGATATACCTGATGGTTTCGCCCTTTAACTAACTAACTTTTAAGCATTAAGGAGTATATTCTAAAGAGTATATTGACATTTAATAAATCCTCTGCTCATTTTATCAAATCGTAAATGTGAAATATGTAATTAATAGCTTGTTAATAGATAAATATATTTTAGTTATAGAATACACTAATTCGTAAACACTCAAAATACTTTTGACGGAGCTCACTGTTTTAACAACCCAAAAATAGTAATTAAAACACCAATTAAAATTAAGATAAACTTAGTTCAGGCATCAATAAATATATTCATAACAAAATATACTAAATATTCCTACACTCATTTTGTAATGCGTGTACAGTATAATAACTTTTAGCATTTTTATAATAAAATTTTAATATAATTAATATTTTTTTTTAAGTGATTATGATTCCATTATTGTTCTATTAATAGTGGAGTAGTTTTTACTTCAAAACTAATATCTACAAATATAATGGGGTATTACAATGAGACTTTGTATATGAAAATCATGTTTAAATATACATGAATGTATATAGGAATGTAAAATATATTTATACAAAATATTTGTATTGTTATTTTAATAATAATAATAATATTATTATTAATTTTATAATTATTAACATTAAAATCATTATTATATTACGTATTATACAATATTATATAGGTTTTTTTTGTGAATTGTCATAAATCATTGCTGCGTCAACTTAGACATTCAATATTGCAAATAGATTATTTTAAGGGATTCTTTATACCATATTTGAAATGTGAGCTGTGTGTATACGACATGTTATTAGGTAAATTATAACTAAAATATTTTTTATAACTAAAATTGCAATTATTATTACACATAATATTGTGTAATAATTAATTGCTAAACAAAAATCCCATACTGTCACAGCTGAGGCCAATTTCGCTGCTGTCGTTGCTGTTGTTGCTATTGCTGTTGCTGTTGTCGCTGTTGTTGTTGTTGTTGTTGCTTTTGTTGTTGTTGCTGTTGGCGTTGATGTCTGCATAATCTCCGTCAACGTCAATTACCCAAACCAGGTGAAAAAGCAAAAGTGGAGCTTACGACTGGGGCGTGCTATTGCACAGTTGTTGCTGTAGTTTTAGAAGTAGTAGTAGTAATTGTTGTTGTTGTTGATGATGTTGTTGCTGTTGTTGTTGTAGTGAATAAGCGGCTTAAATCAGTTTTTGCTAGAGCAGATAAAAATGCTTTGCAATAACAAAAGAGAGCAACAAATGCCAAGCGGGAGTTGAGATACAAAATATACATAATGGTAGGAAGTCAGATTGAGGAAGATAATGTAAAAGAGAGAGAAAGACAGAGAGACAGAGAGAGAGAGAGAGAGAGAGAGAGAGAGAGAGAGAATGATAGTGTGAGTTTCTTCCTAACTGCTAAACAATCATCGTGAGTTTGTGTCGACTGAGACCATGAGCTCTGACATCATCAACAGCAGCAGCAGCAACACTATCACCAATATGATTACGTTTATCATAATCATCATGAGCAAGTTGCTCATCATCATCAGCTGCATCATCATCATCATCGTCAGCATCAGCAGTAGCAGCTTTTGGGTGCGCTTTTTAAAATGTGAAACACGTCTAATCCTTTGAGAGCTGTCACAGTAAATGTGCTAGAAGCCTTGAAGCCTTGCCCAATGGTCAGGCATTTATGAAAAATGATTATAAATGCACAAAGCATGCACAGAAAGAGACAGACAGACAGACAGACAGAAAGACAAAGAGACAGACAGGCAGACAGACGGATGTTCAGACGGCCATAGAGTGGGCATAGAGGCAACAAGTGACGGCGTATGGAAATTTCAATGGCGCTGCGCACAAAAGCATGCTACGAAAAATGGAAAATAATTAAACATTTGACAGGAATGGCATCTAACCAAATGAGGTAGAAACGATGGCCCTGAGTACCAGGAGGCATCCGAAAGGCTTACAATTGCTTGTCAGTTAAGCAGACAGGCTGTCGCACAGACTGCCAGACAGAGAGGCAGACAGACAGAGGAGACAGAGAGACACACACAGACATAGAGAGAAACGTACGTACAAATATACAGGCAACTTATTCGAGAGAGAGTGAGATAAAGAGTGTGAATGCGAGAGTGAGAGAGCCTGAAAGCGATAGAGTGAGAGTGTAAGAGTAGGAGGGTGAGATAGAGAATAAGAGTGGGAGTGGGCATGGAAGGGGGCTTGATATGGAGGCGATAAAGTGCACTGCAAAACGGGAAAACGGACTGGAAAATGGCAACGCGAACGTGAAGACCGCAGACCGCAGATGCAAGCCCTGCTAATGAGTGGCCAACGGGTTAAATAGCAGCCAAATGAAGAGAATGGGCTAGGGGGTGGTGGTTAGCAGAGACAGGGTGCTGTGGGAGTCGAATGTGCCTGTGCACTAATTGAACAGGAGCTGGTAAAACACAATGTCCAACACCTGAACAGGATGCAAAAGGCAACACGTTTAAGCCAAGGTGCAGGCAAATGCAACAACTACAATACTGAATGGGCGTGGCAGGTGGGGGGTTGCATGGTAGCACGTAGAACCAACAAATGCTGCTGGCAAAGTGGCCGCAGTTTGATGAGCTCTAAATGAAAGGCAGCAGCTGGCGCCAAGTGTTTGCCAAAGCTGTAGGGCTCCAAAGTGGCAAAGAGAGATAGAGAGAAGAGGGAAGATAGAAAGAGAGAGTGAGAGAGAAAGAGAGAAAGTGATAGAAAGAGAATTGCAGAGTTAAACTCTGAGCCAGAGAGAGATAGAGAAACAGCATTGCAGGCAAATGACTTTGAGTGCAACTCAAGCTGATTATGGCCAATGATTTTGGCCAATAAGTTGCTTCAGCTCTGCCACAGTAACAGGCTTAATGCACTTTGAGTTGGCCAACTCAAATCAATTAGCTGATGGCTGCCAGAATTTGGGAGCAACTTGCCGAGTAAGAGACTGATACGCTGAGTTAGTACACATTTTAAACAACATAGTACATAATTTTATTAATTTTGTTTTGAAAAATAGTTGGGAAATTTTGGTATTATTATATGTAAAACTGATATAGTGATGCCAAACAGTTCAAGATTTGCCAAGCATATAATAAAAGTCTAATAATTTAAATAGAATTTTAAAAATTTCAATTTCGTATCCCCAAAATGTATTTCAGAACTTTTATTATATAGAGAAATTATAAAAATTAATAGTAAAATCTTATAAATCAGAATACATACAACATTTTCTTCAACTTCCTTTTAAAAATAAGTTTAAAGTATATTAATTTAAAAAATATTTAAAAAATATTTTGAACTTTAAGCATACTGTAAATAAAGCAAAACGTTTTTTTATATCTTCATGTATACAAAATAATTAATATGCACTAATTAATTAAGGTCCAAAATGTATATCTAAAATATATAACATTATATATTAGAGCACCATTGAATCAAATTAAACAAATGATAAAGTTCCATACACCCAAAATTTGAATGCTTCGAGAAACTACTATGAAAGAAAGCTTTAAACTTAAAGTAATATTCTAAAGATTTCAGTGACAGTTGGCTATTTATGAAAACTCAAACTTCAATTAGCTTAAATTGCTTGAAGTTTAAAGTTAAGTAACAGTTTACATTCTTTCTAAGCATTTACGCGGAATTATATTTACTATATTCAATATCAAATTGATTACAGCATTCTTAAGCTCAACAATAATCACAAAGTGACAGCAATAAAGCAAATATCATGGATTATGCATATCAAAAAAAAAAAAAAAAAAAAAAAAAAAAAAACTTTCAAAACAAACAAATCATTAAATCTTCCTGTGAATGGGAACAACAATAATCATTCCATAGCCTTCTCTCTCTCTCCCTTTCTTTTCTATATATCTCTCTCTCTCTCTCTCTCCCTCTCTCTCTGTCTTTCTCTCTCTTTCTCTCTCTTATACCTGCAGCAATACGCAGCGACCAAAATCCAAATGGGGCCGCTCAATTTGCAACATTTTTATGAATGAGTCGTGTTGCTTGAAAACTTCAGGGGATTAGGTGACGACTTATACAGAATCCCCCGCCCTTCTCATACACTCCGTCCATATTCACCCATCCAGCCAGCACCACATCATCAGCCATTCCATACAGAAGCCCTCCTCCTGCAACCCCTTTCACTCGTCCGAGACCCAACAGCTTGAGGACCAAGTTCTTGTTTCCACTGGCTCTTGTTGACTTCCATTTGGGCATAAATAATTTATCATGCACAAATTAGCGTGCGGATTTCAGATTTATGCCCGGCCAACAAAACACACACTCACACACACACACACACACACACTCACACACACACGTATGACTGATGGCTGACTTGTTCTGCTGACATAATCAGGCAAGGGTCCCCCCTTTAG